>JAMKCH010087488.1:0-81033 GCA_023653785.1 Ophioderma brevispina | reverse complement strand
TTTCTTATACCCACCCATCGAGTTATCTGAAATTTGGCAAAAAAACAAAAGGCCCCAAACCAAGGCATATATACGTATACCAAGACTTACTGAGACCCCCCCCCCCCCCCGGGGTCCCAGAGAGTGTACTAATCGGGTTTTTTTGGTCGGCATCCCCCCGCCCCCCCCCCCCCCTACCTCGGGGCCCGGGCGGGCGTGCCCCCCCACCTCCACCCAAACACCCCCCACAGCCCCCCACCCCCCCCCCACCCCCCCCCGCATTACGAATCGGCGAGTTTTTCTAGTTCAGTAGTGAGAGCGATTAGAGGCATCAGCTCGATTTAATTCCTCGGTCGACAATTTTGGTACTGTCGGGACTGTCAGCTTTTATTGCTTCACATATCTACAATCGGCCAAAATCGGCTTTGGGGAAAATTCTCTACGAGCAACTCATATTGCAATTTTTGTAAATTAGCGGCAACAGAATTCTTAAAAAACAAGTCCAGTTAACGGTGACGTGTACAACGCAATGGTAAATGCGGCGGCTTGAACGCTAATACGCGCCGTCAGACATTTGCGTGTTTGCTGCGTTTAATGGACATTGGCGTATGTTAATTTCATCGACTGATAGTCATACGCTGCGGCTTTCGTATATCATAAAATTCATTGCACAATCATAAAATTGACTTTAGATAGCAAGTTAGGGTTTGGTGGTCGGGTCGAATCCGGTTTGCTTTTTCTTGTTGTCTGGCCATTTCGAAAGTACGGTTGGGGATAAGTAAGCCTATGACGGTCACACAAACAAAATGGTTTGGATCCCTTACACAAGCAAAAGTCGCACATATGCGTGTTTAAGTTATCGAAGATTATAATACCCCACAAATATTTATCACCAAAGTCCATTCATCCAAGACTATCCACTGATTTTAGTGTTTTTATTTTTATCAGTTGCAAAATGAATAAGACCGGAAAATTAGATTTTATTAAAACTACATATTGGTTTCTTTAAATTGCTGAATCTTAAATCATTTGTGAACAAATATAGGCCTATAAGAAAAAAAAAATGTTCAACGTTTTCACCATTTTTTTGGCAATAAATGATATCACATTTTTTAATGATTTCGCAAAATAAAAAAAAAAACAAATGCGATAAACTTCACAAAAGAGAAATACACGCATACTTTTCGTAAGTTAGTTGGAACAAACCTTTTTTTCTATAATACAGAATAATAAATATTATGGGGGTTTCTGGAGGACACTTGTTCCCCCTGTCCCACATATCGATGGATATGTAAACTTTCGACCTGGGCGACGCATGCATGATGTAAGCTACCCATTTCCATCATGCAGCAAAGGAGCTATAAATATGAAGGACCTTTGTGGAATCCATTCCCTTCGAATCGTTTTCCAGGACGGTCATTTATTTTGAGGAGGGGGTCTCAACTTCGAAAATTTGACCTAATAAAAGTGGATCTAACCCCCCCCCCCAAAAGTGGTGTCTTTTTTGGAAATTTGACTTTAAGTTGTAAAAGTTTACTTTTTTGGACTTTTGAAACATCTTACACCAAGAGCTACCAAGAAACTATGGTTGGCCAAAAGTACTAAATTAACATTAAAAATTTTATTAAAAACAGAAACACATAAAGTGACCTTAGAGGTTCCCTTATGGGTGTTGTGGAACGGGAACCCGCAAAAACCCCCTCCCCGCGTATTGGTCGGCCTGAATCGTTATAATGTGTAACAGTCAACCCGACTTATTTCAAGATAAGGTCCCTATAGATGTTTTACAAAAGTTGCATTCATTCTTAACTCTGTCCTTACTTATATGTGGGTGGGGTGGGGGTGGGGATGGGGAGGATGAAGGTTTGACCAGAAGTGTGCGTGAATATGAAAAATGAAATAAACGCAACAAGTTTCGTTAGAAGGCTGCCCTCCCCCGTGCCTACTAAAAAACACACAGAATAGAGAATTAGTCGAATTTCCAAGTTAGGTGGTGATTGGGTCACGATTAGATCCGGTTCGATAACATAACTAACTATGTTAAGATGATTTCGCTATGAATGGCAACGTATCATACAACGTCGATGTACTAAAATATCAGAAAAAAAATTGGGGGGTCCACCGAACTCGTTTTTTGAGAAAATTCTATTAAAAACCAACGAGTTTTCAAAATTGTAAACACGTCCTAGGAAAATTCATTTTACATGGACATGTTTTTGAAAGTTAAAACAAGTGCGGGGGGTGACAGAATAATTTGTCCAATTTTAAAAAAGTTGCGCACTACACCGATCTGTCGTTAACTGAAGAAAGAAAGATCTGAGGGTTGCACGCGAATTACGTTTTCTGTTGTTATTGTTGAAATAATGACATTTTGAGATAGTCGAATACCAACGCGATATGAGGTGCGTAAAACGCCACAAGTGTATGTCACGCTAACAAAGGGAAAGGTGAGAAAGGGAAAGCAAGGGCCAGACTTGTATCATGAGTACTTTTTCCGTGTGAGTGTATGAGTATAAAAAAAGTACGAGTCCTTGACCCCCTAGTATGAGTACGAGTATGAGTATTTGGTCCTGAGTAACGAGTACGAGTATGAGTACCGCAGAATTTTTAAATCCCGAGTACGCGTATGAGTACGAGTACTTGTGCCTGAAATACGAGTATGAGTTTTCAAAAAACGAGTACTGTTTGCCTGAGTACGAGTATGAGTAACGAGTACTTTTGCGCTGAGTACAGTATGAGTATGAGTACTTTGCAAAATTACATCCTTCGTAATATGGTTGTGATGAAGATGACAATTATGAAAATGACGATGGTAATAACTGATGAATGATGTATCTCCCGCCACCAGACTTGAGAATGCTGTTACTTGGAACCTGTTAATTTGCCTCGAAATTTGTGGTTGATTTTCTTTAGACAAAAACAGTTCAGGTTGTTTACATGGAATATGCTGTTTTGGGCCGGTTGGCCCATCAAGGATCATGACATACACGTCAAAGGCACAGTCATCTTACTCACTAAAGCATGCATACTGTGTAATACATGTAGTACCCATACTCTGGTATAAAATGTGTACGTGTATTGTACCTGTACCCATGGTCTCGTACATCACTCCTATCCATACCATTATGTGCTCACATGCTGGACCCATACCCCTAGTCGCATACCCTACCTATATTCGTTGCCATCCTGCATGGGCTTGTATCCATCCTGTAGCCATGGCCTCATACCCTTACCTGCAGCATTATCTGCATTGGGCATCATTAAACACCATTATAAGATCCCACCCCCTTTGAATGCAAAATGCTTCGAGTCTTTTGAAACCAAAACACTTTGAATCTGAGGTAATATGCAACATGCTATGATAGGGACCATGATTGTAATTTATATATATATATATATATAACATTTAAAGAAGAAAACAAGTAAAAAATTACCATGTTGATCACGTACAGACTTTTCGCTCCGACTTCTCCTCCTGTGATCTGAGGAGGCCTTCGGGCGAAACCGTCTGTTGTGATGAATCAACATGGAGTAATTTTTTTTTGTACTTTTTTACTTGTTTTTTGCTTCTTTAAATGTTATTACTGCTCTCCAGTAGGATTGAGCACTCTACATGATCAAGACGAATGCAGTCTTTTCATTATATATTATATATATATATATATATATTATAATATATATACAATTCTAAGGTTTTGCTTTCAGATTTGGGAAATTGTGTGTTCACATTGTTATCACTTTGGCCCAGAATTATTTGCCCAACTTTTCTTTCAAATTTTAAAACAGTATAAAATCCAAAAATAGCCACAGTATTTTCAGAACACATCCTTTTTAAGTCTTCATGTCTTTTGATAGGGAATATGCATGGTAAAACCTAAATAGGTGGTTCGATTTCTGTTAAAGCAAGTGCCTTAATCAACTTTGACCTACTACCCTCTCCACATTAGGTTTAAGCACATCCTTCCATGGCAAAGAAAGCAAACTGTGTTGGATAAAAATGGGGTTTGCTTCATTAAATTGTCATGGACTGAAGCATTGGCATTTACATCTCATATATCACCTTTGTGTCAATTATTTGAAAGTATTTGATGCTATATCAAACAAAACAAATTTTTAATATTTCGATTTTAGCTGAAACATAAAAGTAAATTTTTACCAAACAATTTGAGTGACAATCACAATTTTGTTAAATATCCCTCAACTGTCTATTTTGATTTTTGTTAATTTTCCTTTTCAAGCAATAAAATGCATGCCTCACTTATTTCTTTGTTGTAGTGGAGTACTTTTCCCGAGTACGAGTATGAAGTACGAGTACTGACCCCTGAGTACGAGTATGAGTATTTGGTACTGAGTACGAGTATGAGTATGAGTACAGCAAAATTTTAAATCCAGAGTACGAGTATGGAGTACGCGTACTTATGCCTGAGGTACGAGTATGAGTACGAGTACCCAAGCCTGAGTACGGTATGAGTCGAGTACAGAATTGTACTCGGACTCGAGTATGAGTAGGAGTATCGTACTCAGTCATACAAGTCTGCACAGGGCTTCCGTGTCCGATTTCGTGATTTTGATGCATGGTTAGCGTTGTACATGAAACCCACTATTAGCTGACGAAAGATAAGGCCTATAGGTACAATATTCTGAATACTGTTGTCAAAATTCGTCCCTTACGAAGTTTAAGTGATTATAAACAAGTGCGCATTGGGAACTAAAAAACATGAGCATTCGCTACGTCGCTCTTTTTATGCCAAGTTGTCAGCCACTATGCTGCAATGGGCCTGGGCCACAAGAATTATGGGGTTTTGGGTTGGAGCGAGAATCACAGCTCAAGGTACATAAAGCCTTAGGTCTCAGTTGCATAGGTGATACGATTGCCTGCATCATCTTCTTCAATGTTTAAAATGATTAGGAAGTTCAAGTACTGAGTCAAATCTTCACGAAAAGGTAATCAACATCCTTTTTTATTTTTTTACAGGTATTTTCCTGCCGTAAAGTTACCTGAATTATCCGTCTTTTTAGTATTAGCGTTTTCCATAAAAGTGCATAATGCTGGTGTAATACTGAAAAAAAATGTCATTCTACATTGAAAGTGTATATAAAATGCGATTTTTTTTCGGATATTCGGATATTCCTGAATTTTACACGAGGCAAAAACCTAAGGATGTCTTTAACTGCCTGGAAATTAGGTAAACTGACACGTGATATTCCTTCAACGAAACCTATATATAATCATATTAATCATCATAATCATTACCACACAGTCGTGCGTCAAACCAAGAACACTTTCCAACAAAACAGCACATCACAGCTGGCCAGATCAATTAAGTCAACGTTCCCAAACAAAAACAAAAACTCAGTAATTGGAGACTTCCCTCACAAACACACACTTCGCAAGCAACCAACGCACCAATAAATACCAAGACGGCAATCAATCACATTCAACGAATGAGAATCAAGCAAAACGCAAGGACAAACCATCGATCAGTTATCTACATGCGCCTACTGCAATCAATATACAATGTCAACATGTTCACGATCTCACTGAAGGACCCAAGAACAAAAAACTTCGCACAAATACTTCAACATTAAAACCAGAATCAACGTGTAAGCAACAAAAACACCAACTAGCGATCAACAGCCTCAAAACGCAAACACTACGCCAATCCCAAGGGGGAACTCCAACATTCACAAAAATATACCAAACCACCAACACTAAATAAACAAAATTCTAAGTGCAATGCAAACCATTAACTTTTTAAGTAGTAGGGTCTTTTTATAATCAGATTACGAACGCCAAGTAAGTCACAATTGTGGCAGCAATATCTGCTGGGGACTGGTGCGCGCAGCTAACGTGACCAATCACTCTTAAAGCCGTCTGTTTCTGCAAGATTTGATAAGTTGGGTGGGAATCACGAGATGTCCCTTGCGTTAAAGCATGGTAAGATTAGATTTGTGCGTACATCTTCAATGGCCATGGTATTCTTCATGAATACGAAAAACACTCACAAAATTATTGGCAATCTCTAAACCGTAAAGTAAAGTGTGGATTATTTAAAAAATAAACATTTCCATAGCGATCGCTTTTTAGGGGTGCCTTATGTCGAGTTTGGTTTCAATCATGCCATCTTTATAAACAAAGGGACAAAATAGTATATATATAACCCAACATAAACATAAATCTACACTAAAATTGAAAGTTTTAACTTTTTCCCGTCCTCCCATTTGATGATAAGCAACAACCATTTAAAAAAAATCCATTAACGGGAGGGGGCTGCATAGGCTGCATAAGATCACAGTCATGTTCTCTAGACAAACTCTGCTATTGCTAATTTTCATCTACTACCGCCCGAGTTTTTAGGATTGTACTAACGTTACAACAAATGTTTACCCTCCCCTAACGAAACTAGTGTGTTACGTATATCTAGATCTTCAATAGATCATCGATGTTTTTCCCCGTAGACTTACAGGTTAGTAAAATTCAGCTTACGACAGCAGTGTTTTATGTAACATAGAAATTACATTTGGAACGTGCTCTATAACCAGCTGATAACTTTAATGTGTATGAAGCGTGTTTTAGGACAATATATTTTTATTCCACCTGTTGAGCTCAAACTTTTATTATTGGAATATGGTCCCCAATTCGGTCCATTATTTCCGAAGCGGTGCTCCCTGCTCCCGCACTTTTTGCTACCCTGAAAATGTGTGTCGTTGACAAAGGGATATTCATTGGGTAAATTCCCCACACTCTGTCAGCAGCCGACTTATATCGACGGCGACAGTTCCTACAAAATTACACTAAATAAATTTAATAAATAAAAAAATAAAAATGTTTTATTTTCATGTATTATCAAGTTAATCATTTCTTCGTGATATTTCTTATATGACAATAACAACGCATGACATAACGTATAACAATAGACGGTGTTTGTCTTTGTATATAAAATCATTTTCTTTCAAAGTTTACATTAAAACGCTATAACTTTCACCTCATTTCCGATCATTTAGACACACCGTCATGCACGCACGCATACCCGCACACATAAACACAACAAACACACACACACACCCCCATTTGTCCTTGGACGTTTTATTTGCTCGAAATGATCACTTTAATGCCCATCTTTTCACTGTGTCACGACAGTCAACAGCGTAATATCAGTCATATGAAATTAAAATGCGCCAATGCCCACAAAACGCGTCACGTTTGACGCCCCGCGTATTTAGCGTTTAAGCCGTAGCATTTCAGTTGGCGCATACGCGTCACGTTAATCAGCTGTTTTTTCGATTCTTATCTTCCGCAAAGTAACCAAAAAAGCACCAATCTTTAGTGCTGTAAAAAAATTTCCCCAACCGATGTTTGGCGGATTTTGAATGTGCTAGTGATAAAAAACTCATCAACGTACCAAATTGTCGGCCGAGGGAATTAACTCGAGCTGATATTCAATCACGAGCTGAAACTATTCTAGGGAAAGCGCGTTCATCACTCTAAGCACGCACAAATCGGCGACCCTATATGGTTGCGTTTGGGTGCGAAAAAAATGCATCGATTTGACGCTAAAAAACATTTAGTTAAACAGCGATGATTCCGAATCATTACGGTAAGTACGATTAATACACTATCGTGCCAATGGCGACAATCCAAGATGGCGGACGTCCCAAAGCATTACACGCTAGGCGATATTTATTCTTATTATATTATAGTAGATTAAACCAATCGTGTCACCTTAGTATAGTAGAGCGGTTTGGACTGCAAAAATGTCGACAAACCCTCCCCTCGGTAACAAAAACGCAACACTTCTATTCGAAAGATAGAATAAATCATTTTAAAAAAGATGTTTGGTCAAAAATTTTGTGGCAGGGTGTTGTTTGGGTAAAAAAATCACATTTTTGGGCTAAACAACTTAAGAATATCAAGATTTATAATTTCTTAGCAAAACAAATTTAATCATCTTTGCAATATATCAATCTTTTTTCTGACATTAATTATTATAGATTTTTTGTTTTATGCAATAGATAAAGGGTGATTTATAGCATTTTAGCCCCAAAATCACTGACTTTTTTCCTAAAAAAAAAAAGCATCCTTTTTATACAAATGTCACACAACGAGTATTACCGGAAGCCTTTATGCAAATGTATATAAAGCAGATCAATAACAAAAAGGAACTATAAAAATAAGATTGTAATATTTTACCTTAAAAAATATAAAAAAAATATAATTTTCGTAAACTTGCCAGTCCAAATTCATTTTTCGGCATAGAAATCCATCCCTGCCACCAAATATTCAACCACAACCATCATTTTCTTCATATCTTTATATTATCCTTCAAAATAAATGGTGGTTGTTTTGTGTACGTGGGGAGGGGTTTGAACTCGAAAACTAGAGGACTTTTTCACCCCCTAGGCTCGGCCCGCTCCGCTAGAACTAGTACTTTTCCGGAGGTATTAGCATGTATTGAGCGGGATGTGCAGTGGAGGAAAATTAAAATTCCACTCTAAATCTATGGAACTGTAGTCCGATGTAGCAGAGAAAAATAATGTTGTGCTTAATTGAAATATTAAAGTCACGTAAACGCATTATTTATTGTTGATCTAACTCTCAAACACTTAACTATGTATTTGCTTCAGAAATCATGTAATGTCAACAGGTGATGGATGAGTTGAATGTCACTGGCTTGAGCGCACAAATAGTCTTTGCAGTCTCTATGTTAACATGAAAGGCCAGATTTCTTAGTTCGGTATCATGAAACAGGTGAATCGCGGCCATATGTTTTCAGTTTCTGCCCCTCTCCTAACTAAGGCGACCCTGGTACAAAAAGTTTCCTCTGGTGCACGATGGGTTGAATTACTATAATTCTCTCTATCCCAATGCTCATTGGTCAATTCGATCCGAATTGGTAAAAATTGGAGCCCGCGCTGTCATACGTACTGGCGGTGGAGGGCTAACCATAGAAACACACGGTTTTCATAGTTCGGAATAACGACAGTTCTTTCTCGATTTGAATAACGCAGAGTTCTTGCTGCCTTCGGAATAACGCAGGTCTTGCTCAATTCGGAATACCGCAGCTCTTGCTGGATTCGAGAAATACGCCAGTTCTTGCTGGATTCGGATAACGCAGTAGTTCTTGCTGGATTCGGAAATATAACGCATTCTTGCTCGAATCGGAATAACGCAGTTCTGGCTAGATTCGGAATAAACACGTTCTTGCCTCGATTCGGAAAATAAATAACGCAGTTATGTTCAATTCGGAATAACAACAGCTCGTGTTCGATTCGGAATAAGCACCTTCGGATAACGCAGCTTCTTGTTCAAATTCGGACAACACACCTCTGCTCAATCGGAAAAACGTTATAGCTCTTGCTCGATTCGAAATAACGCAGCTTCGGAATAAACGCAGCTCATGCTTAATTCGGAATAACACACCGTCGGAATTAACGCGAAAGTTCTTGCTAATTCGGAATATCACACTTTCGGAATAACGCAGAGCGTCTTGCTCGATTCGGAATAACACAGCTATTGCTATTCGGAATAACGCAGCTTCGGATTAACGCAAGCTTCGAGAATAAGTGCTGGACCCCCGTCATCATCTCGTCAGTTCACTGATTTTATCTCGCATTGACTCTCTGCCAATTCACTTTTGTATGGAATTTCGGCCCCACCAGAGATCGGAGTAAAATTCGATTTGTGCAGAATAGAGAAGCCAGGCTGGTGTTCAGATCTGTTAGAAGGACACCAGCCACACCACCCCTTAAAGGCTCCATGGCGACCAATCCAGGAGGCGCGGTCTTTAAGCATGTCTTACTTACAAGGGCATGTCCGGACAATTGCCATCTTACTTGTCCGAATACTTCTCGTTGGATATTCCTGCCAGGCCAGGATTGCGTGCTGCAGATGAAAGACGCTCCTCACTGTTATCCCGCAAAAAAGTCGTGGGTGACAGGGCTTCCGCAATGCGGCCCCTAGCCTATGAACTCTTGCCTATTCTGTTCGCCACTCCAAGCCATTGTTAACTTTTAAGAAGCTCTCTAAAAATTCCATCTATTTCCTAAGAGTTTGTGGGTGCTAAATGTTGTGTTTTGTTTTATTGCCTCAATGATATTATTATGCAGCATGTTTTTTAATTTTTTTTTATTTTATAGTTTGATGTTAAGTAATTATCTCATAGTAATACAAAGGTATTGTAAACAGATGGACCATGTTTAGGCTAAATAGTAATTACTCTCTATTTTGTAAAGAGCATTGACCTGTTTTTGAGAAGGGCTATCAAATGCCGTTTGTTATTGTATTGTATTGTATCAGTACATGAATCAGATTCCTTAGATACATCTATTAAAAACCGGCTGGATAATTGTGTACTGTTGATTGGGGGTAATATGGACACCCTAGATTCAAAGGTAGAAAATTTATGGGACGGGGCAATATGGACCATATGAGGTCCAGATTACAAATAACAGGTGGTCCATATTGCCGACGAGGGTAATATGGCCCTGCAAAAAAAGTTTGAAAGCCTATCTATATCTTGTATTTGGTTAGAGATTGAATGAAATCTTGTGGTCTTACCACCCATGAACCAAAGCTTTCATGATTAATGAAAAGTCATTTAAGAATAAAATACAATTCTTGGAATTCCGATCTGCTTAAGGGTCCTATGATTACCCACTTTACCTATCGGGATCCCCGAATAATAATACAACGGCTGATGGAAAACGGCCTTCCAATGAAATAGCCGGGGAGGAAATAGCGCCCTGTACGAGTCTACGCTATCCATTAGTGTTTAATAGTTCAGGCAAGCAGTTAGAGGGTCCTTTTTCGAGGTGGCACGATTTCATCATGGACGGACATAAACGTAGAATTTCCAGCTTGCCGTTAAAGGGATTAGCAGCGATAATGAGGGAGAATCGATAAAATGTGGAAACTCCATGTTTTTAACTTAGAAATCAGGGATAATTGTGTACAATTTCCCTATAACTGCTTTATGTAGAAACAAACCCACTAATAGTAAAAAAAAAAATGAAGGATTTGAAGATATTTGTCATACCGTCTCCGAAATAGACATACAGCGACGGGCGTCTCTGTACTAAAAATCTGACAATAAAACAGATATTGTGGTTTACACCAGTACAGAATGGAACAAGATCAACAATGTTTGGGTTTGAGGTCAAACTGTATCGATCATGGTGCACAATACACGTGAAACTCTGTGTATTCACTGAGGAAAGGCTTTTTTGATTACAAGTCGGAATTTTGATACGCCAACGTATAGAAATTACATGATCAGATAAAAAGTAATGCCTGCCTTAATTACACGGATTTCAAAGCCAACCACTTGCAGGTATGTTAGCATATCCCATGCAGTAACAAAAATAATAAGAAATATGAATTTTGATGATTTTTCGAGTTTCGGATTAGCAAATCGCGGCTAATCCCTTTAAGTCAATCTGGGATCCCAATTCTAATTACAAAAATAGCTATTGTTGAAAAATACACTTTTTAGCCATCTACGTCGCAGGTATGTTTCCTGACAATGTACAACGCGTAATGTGCAAAAAATACACATTTTGAAAAATTGGCGGGCGCTCTTAAAAAATGTGCCTAATATTTATAAACATTCCTACACATTTCGTCTTCTCAAAGGGTCTTGGGTTTGTCGCCCGCCAACACTTCGCCAAAGTTTGTGATTCCCTCGATTCTTTTACCACGTTCTACCTGAAGAACTAAGTAGTTACAATTTCCAGTGTATTAGTATGGTGGTTTATCTATTAAATACAGTCCAAAGGCGGGCCATTACCAAGCGGGTCCGGGTCCATGTAAAAAAACGCATGATAGTAATAGTCTATGGTCCGCCGTCCTATTGATCACGGTTCTTTTGACAATGATGTTAATTATGAAACAAATGAAATCAGGTTAGTTATGGGAAGTAAAATGCCCCCAGTACTCTACTAAATGCAAGAAAGTGAATTTCAACTCTTTTGGAGTGACTGCGACCCACTCCAAAAAGAGTGAAATTTTTATACACTTTTTGGGTCAAATTGATTTGATAATTGACAAAATGGTTATCATTGTATATTTGTTAATTATAAAGAGTAAATGTGACCCAAAAAGATTCTTTGAAGCTTTTGAAATGTCACTCTTTTTAGAGTGGGCCCTGTAGTCCTCCAAAGAGTGAGATTCAATCTTTGCATTAGAGAGTATATGGAATTTATTCTGTGGGATACACAGAGGCATTCTTTATAATGTGGTCAGAGAACATGGGAATGAATATTAGCAACTTATGCAAGAACACTGGCTAAGATACTTACATGACTGGTTCTTATTTGCAATAATAATATTATCGGCAACTTTAATATATTTAGTAAAATTTTACAGTCTAAACCGATACGATTAAATGGAATAAATCTACCACCCGACAGCCCGTTCTAATTTAACACGAATCCGACGGGGAGGCCTCGAAAGGCACCCTCTACGTCGCGCCATTACTGGGGGGCGCCATCCCGGCACAACCAAACACCATGACACAGTACAAACACGCCGCAGATTGCTTAACGAACGAAATAATTAGCCCATAATCATGATAATAAGAATTGACAACCTTACCTTTTTTGCAATTAGTTAAAAATTTCACCGGTTATTACAGGCATTTATGAAGGATGAGTCAGGGACTGGCTAAACTGGAATTCAGGGCAGGTGTCTTACTGTGTTGTAAAAAGTGAAAGGTTAAGGTTATTCTCGCCCCACTGTGGCGTTGACCTGCAGAAATGAACGCTTATGGTTAGAATAAGTGTTAAAAATTGGTAGTAATAACAGCGCGTGAGAAAATAAGTTCGTAAAATTCAAACATCCAGACAAAAATTAAAGTAGTACAATAGAATGTTGATATATTCCGTGTACGTGAAAACTTGAATAGTTTCCAAAGACCCGTCGTATTTGCTGAAAACGTGACATCTTCCGATGCGGGTTGTTGGTGTTTAGAAAGGAACTCGTGCCCATGTGATCGAGTTCGGAGATCTGACAAAATGAGTCTCGTTGTGCATGGAATGTGGTACGCCTGCGAATATCAGTACCCGTGAAAAATGCCCGGCGAGTTACAATTGTGGTATTTAGACATTGAAATGGAACGATGATGTTTCATTTGTATCATTAGCGAGTGAATTCGCACGCAGTTCGTTTCCTTTTTGTAAACTTTTTATCGCTATTGGCAGCCAAGAATTTACATTTTTTCATGACCGCCCATGAGATATACCAAAGGAATAACAGTGAAATAGTGTTGGTTTTTTTTGCAGCAGAACTGATCAAATTATCGCTTCTTTGTACAACGTAAACGCGGTTGTATGTATAACGAGAAATGCAAAAGATGTCCCCCAGTCGTGGCGGATGGTGAGTGCGCCGCCCAAGGAGTAGGGGCGATAATAGTCGCCGTGGATTGGTATATTTTCTGATATGGTACGGAAATTGAAATCGATAACAACATCCAAGTTAACTGATAGGCACTAATTAATCTCGCAATTAAAGGATTTATTTTTATAAATCTATCGGCACATATTATAATGAAATATCCCTAAATAAATAAGACGTACCAGGTGGTTTTCCTGGTCAGGGAAGTATTCCTTGCGTGAAAAATCCAGATTATTCCGACAAATTTCACGACTGCTACTACAGCAATCATGCATGGAAGCTGCCTCTTTATTCCCTGTGCTATATTTACAAACACCGCAGCAATACCGAAAGAAGCAAGCGTGATATATTTCGCGGCTTCTGTTTCGGTTTATTCTTGAACTTGTCCTTCATATATTTAAATTAGCTAAACAAGTGCAATTGTTATAGAAAACGTACGTGGTTATAGGTTTATCAATATGTTAATCTTGATCATTTTCCTTCTGGCAGATCTTCATATTTTATCTGTTTGGCTTTGTATTCCGATCCGTTGTAACGCCAAAATATATTATCGGATACAGTAGCACACTATGCAAGATTAACAACTTCTGATAAAGTTAAAGCAAATATTGTTAGCATTATTCCTTTAATTGATACTCCTAATTAGAATAGACTCTATAAAAGCCTATATAGTTTTAATAGTTGAAGTTTAGAGCATTTGATTTAAACAATTATATCAGGTCGGATTAGTAGGAAGTGAAGCTTTAAGATGACAGTAGGTAGGTTTCTAATTTCATAATCAATTAATGTAAACCGAAAGTCCCTCGCTATTTCTTATCACTTTGGATCATATGATCATGTTTTTAGATAAATTTCGGATGGACGTTTTAGGAGTGTTATTAATTGCAAGTGTGATTAATTCTAAAAGTTGACAGATGGTTAAAAATGTGGATTAAAAAAACATCAAGCAAACAATTCAAGTGCTCGGAAGAGAAAATGCAAACATTCCACAGACAGCACAACCTCTGAAGACAATTAAGTGCAAACAGTCCATTATATCCTCAGCCCCACGAGTTAAGATTATTTATATCAATAGTATTACTACCAATGCCTAAATTAAAATGGAATGAATTGATTTTTTATCTATGCTGAGTGGTAAGAAA
The DNA here is from genome assembly GCA_023653785.1 of Ophioderma brevispina. Lineage (NCBI taxonomy): Eukaryota > Metazoa > Echinodermata > Ophiuroidea > Amphilepidida > Ophiodermatidae > Ophioderma > Ophioderma brevispina. The sequence goes on along the minus strand of JAMKCH010087488.1, from coordinate 66,522 downwards.
AGCATACAAATTGCTTACTAAACAAGGAAACACCGCCAACTCTACCTGGGTGTATGATCTTAGCGTCGTAAAGTATCATGTCACTATCTTTTTTTTCGCCTCAAGCGAGTTTTTGGTTGATTTTGACTTGATCGCAAGCCATAAAGGCCATAACGTATTGCCGCAACGCGTGGCGAGAAAGTAGCAACGCGTTGCGAGAAAGTAGCAACGCGTTGCGAGAAAGTAGCAACGCGTTGCGGTGTAGGCCAATCAAAATCATGAATTTCTATGACATATTTCAAAAAACAGACCCACAACACGTTGCTAGATACTTTGCAACGCGTTGCAAACCTTCACAACGCGTTGCGAAGGACCACAAGCCATAAGGGTCATAACGTATTGCCGCAACGCGTTGTGAGAAAGTCACAACGCGTTGCGACATTTGGGCAACGCGTTGCTGTGTCGCCCAATCAAAATCATGAATTTCTGTGACGTATTTCAAAAATATAAATCTCAAAACACGTTGCGGCCTTTACAACGCGTTGCAAACCTTCACAACGCGTTGCAGAAATTATGACCCTTATTTCCTTCACAACGCGTTGTAAAGTTTACAATGCGTTGTGAAGCTCGCAACGCGTTGTGAAGGCTAGCAACGCGTTGTGAAGTGCATAAGGGTCATAACGTATTGCCGCGTTGCCGAAATGTCTCAACGCGTTGCGGCAATACGTTATGACCCTTATGGCTTGTGAACCTTCGCAACGCGTTGTGAAGGTCGCAACGAGTTGTGAAGGTCGCAATGTGTTGTGAAGGCTTGCAACGCGTTGTGAGTTTCCACAACGCGTTGCTATATACTTTGCAACGCGTTGTGGGTCTAATTTTTGAAAACGTCACAGAAATTCGTCATTCTAATTGGCCGACGCCGCAACGCGTTTCTACTTTCTCGCAACGCGTTGCCGAAATGTCGCAACGCGTTGCGGCAATACGGTATGGCCTTTATGGCTTGCAATAGCCTTGCACCATTTTTTGAACACCCTGTAATGTAATTCCCACTCAAATCCTCAACCCCTGTCATAAATAATGACCCCCCTTAACGTAACGGAATTAGCCTATGACCACAATTGTTAATGGTTTTATGAGAGGAGTTACAATGAAGCTCAACACCAATGGTATTGATAGTATTTCTTAATAATTTAACAATATTCCATTGTACCCGATGAGACAACGCAAGGGCAAACACGTTTTATTTTACATCTTAGGTGTAAGTTAAGTTGGGCGATGGAATTTTTGTTTTACTCTTTAGTAGGACCATTTCCCCCCGTCCCACTTTTTTTTATTTATTTATTTATTTTTGTGGTCCATTTCCCCCAAAAATGTCAATACCCCGTAGTATACATTATTCAAAAGCAGTTGGTTTGAGTCTTGCCAGCGACAGTGACCACATTATGCATCGTGTGGAAAGTAAAACACAGCTTCCTCTTGGACCACATTCTAATAACAAACTGTGTGCAAACAGTGAGATAAAAGTACTTGGCATAATTACATTATACCCTTTGTACCTACTCTGTGTCACGTACTTTATTCCGTTAAAGGGACACAATAGCATTAAAAAAATATTCAGACATAATGAAATCACCTACCAAATTTAAAAACAAATCCCTGTCAGAATTTACAGTGTATCAAGTGTGTTTTTGGAAACAATTCAAAAGAATTCAGACCAAGATTCAGACATTGTACTTCAGGCTTGTAGTAAGATATTGATCTGACAAGTGAACGTGAAAGATGGATAAGCCGGTGTAAAAGGAGATATGGTCCGGCAGGAACCATAGTCCGGGCTTCCATAGATGACAACGGAATAAAGCATGAAACTAATGTTACGTGAAGAGTCAACTGAATCGATTTCCCTATTGTGTATCCTCCTCTGGTAGACTGGTAATAATTGTAAATCAGTGAGTCAGACAACAAATAATGATTAATATCTTTTATCATGTCATTTATTTAAAATCGTTTACTACAATTAGCGCCATGTTCAATTACATAGACAATTCTGATAAAACTGCCATTCCAAATCAATTTACCTCGGTGACCTGCTATCGGCTCTATCCCGAGATTGCACGCTTTGGGTTGGGGAGGGGGTGGGCAGGTAGCAAAATGTTAGCAAAATACTTTCCGTTGTTACCAAACTGATAACGATTAGATTATTAGCAGATGAGAGTAAGTTAATAACCATTATAAATATTTTTTTCAAAAAACGCCCCTTTCATATTTTACAGTTTGAAGGCTCGGCTGAAATACCTTTTTGCAGTCTTATGCTGACAAATTTATGAATATATCACACAATTCGTATAAAACATATTCTTTCCATTCCGACGATTAAAACAATCATAAATATACACCTCAAATCGATTTCCTTCATATGACAAATCACAACTTGCCCAGCTGTGTTCAGGAATGTGACCGCATAAGTTCAAAGTCCACTCGATCAGTGTCGCTCACATTCCTGAACACAGCTGGGCACGGGCGCTCTCATTGCATTACCGCATATGCATAAGCATGCACCCGGTTTTCTAAACCTCGTAACTTATTGTGTGCATTGTGCATAATTCTCATCTTACATGATCTTTTTAATTTGGTCTTACAAACTATGAAGAGGATTACAAGATTAAAAAAAAACATTGTAGTTTCAGATTATGAGCTTTGAAATGATAAATAAGATACACCAACTTCCTTCATATCTCAAGACCAACACCAATCTTGGTTGGTTATTTTACAGTTTGTTCAATTTAAAGCATTCATTCAACTACTGATACATTCCACATCACAGTTAAAACAAATTGTGACCTAAAATGTTAAAAATTATAAGGTAATATTTCATAAATACCTATAAATATGTTCTAGATCTTATTTAAGCAACAATCAGCGATACACTACTAAATCATATACATGTAATCTAAAAATTACAGCGTTCGCCGAACGCATGTGTCGTCTGCTGTCGCGGTTTGTGAATGGGGACAAATGTCGCATAAGGTCACCAAGGTCACATTCGGTCACCAACACGTGTGACACTACCCAAGGACCATGTATCCGTGTGTCATGAACAAGCAAAACATGTGGAAACACCAAGCAATTTGATAAATCTGACCATTTTTTACCTCTAGATGACCTTTGACCCCACTCTTGAGGGGGTAACTTGCGGGGCACTACCCAAGAACCATAATTACATGTAAGTGCCATGAAAATGATTGCTTGCAGACGACACAAAAATCATAACAAATCTGATTTTCACATATATTTGAACGTCTAACATCCTTTACAAACGAAAAATCGAAAGCTCCCTAAAAGGGGTAAAATCTGACATTTTAGTCCGTTTTGGCTTACATTGTCCGTACGGGCAATATAATTATATACAATTCAATAAGACTTTGCATTTGTATAGTATTGCTATGTTTTATAAGAAAAAATACATAATGCAATATTAAAAATGTAACATTAAAATACAGTATTTTGCTTCATGTCCAAATCAGACACAATACTATCATTTTGAGCCTTTTGTACGGTATTTCATTAATATTTGCACCGTATTTTTACAGTGTACCTTTATTATCAAATGCAAAGTAACTCTTTCGGTTACGCCTCTGAGCTCTGTACATTATTGATGTCGCTCAAAGTTCCACATTTTAAAATTCTTTCACAATTGGGCATTTTCAAGCCCATTTTCGGCATCAGCATGAACAATGCATTCAGCTAAAGTTTTATAACATTTGGCTTTTTAAATGGTCTGCAGTCATTTCAAAAGCCCATGTTTTAAATATCATACAGAACCTACAAAGGTTGAAAGAGTTCAACTTATTCATAAATATTCACCTTTGTTACTATTAACTCCAACCTTCCTGAAGTGGACAATGAAAGAAATACTAATTCAGAGACCTGCTATAATATAAACTCTATACAAATAATTAACCATATACATAGATAAGTTGCCAAATGAAACAGAACAGAGAATGATCCATAAAACGCAGTATGTGGAAATTGGTTAAAATGATGTATAGACTTGTCACGTGAAATAAAGTCAACCATTCTACCTGTTTCTGTTTCTTTACTTCTTTTTCAATATTTGTCGAAAATAGACGTAACTATTGACAAATTCTAAAAATGCAATCACTGTCTGCTGAAAATATCATGGAAAGGAATAAAATAAATACTATATTACCTCTGTTGCCCATTATTGAAAATGCAGCATTCTGATTGGTCAGTATACTGCCCATTGTTCTGCAATAATGAGTTGCGAATATATTTTCTCATTAAATCACATCACATGGTTAATTTTATTAAAACTGATATCATCAATCACACCTTTTTCCTGTACGACATTAATTACACCACACAAAATTGTACTCGTTCGTAGAGCAAAAATGGAGTGGATTTTGGTTTTTTGTTACTACACTTACTACAAAAGTAACCATTTTTAATTAGAAAATGCGAGTTTGGCAAAAATACTGTAAAAATATTCCATCTTACAAGTTATATACTTTCTTTTTGTACATTATTGTAATATTCTATATACATATGCTGGGATTCCCGCGGGGTTTCCACATATTTTTCCATGAAGGAAATGTGAAAAATACTTGCGTCCAAATCATGCAACGAGCACATTCATAGCACAAGGTCAACCATACATAGTGGAGGGGCCTATGTTCTCCAGTACGCCGGTGCGGAAAGTGTGTAGTCTGTGTCACAGACTCCGAAAAAATATTATCTAAATTAGTACTGCGCGAGAGATTAACGTTATCAGTCCGTCAAAGCGAATGCATGCAAATGAAACTAAATCTCAAATATCTCCGGAAAACGAAGGGGTTCTATGAAGATTATTGCATCAGAGGGTCCGTTACTATGTTTTGTTTTAAATATGTACCGTAATTGGGTCTGAACCTATAGAACCTAGCGAGAAAATTGAACGTTTTTGTCGGGTACTTCGGTGCTCGCAAACACGGAAAAGTGAACACGCAATCGCTACGGGCCGCATCCCTTTTCCCACAATGCATTTCGGTATTATTCCAGTCTTGAGAATTTTCAAACGCTGGTTTCAATTTACGTTTTCAATTTTAGAAACAGGCTATACGTACTTACCGTACAGCCGTAGTTCTCCAGAGAGTGATTTTATGAAGTTCATGTTAATTGTTGGCAACCACAATAAATGTACTCTACTGGGTCTGACTATTCCGAAAAACGATGTTGCCATTTTTTCGTTGACCTTTAGTGACCTTAACACGAGGTCAAAGCGGTCATACGTAGTCCAAAGTATATCGACCTTGGTACCAAAATGTAGCAAATTTCACAAGGAATGATATTTATTTTGTTACTTGAGCTTTTGTTTTGTTGTTATATGCAAATAAGCTAATTAGAGACAATAATATGTATAAATTTGCCATTATTCAGACCCCAGTCCTGACCAAAGTAAGACTTAGGCCTCATGTGTTTGCACGATGTATAGTGAACCCTACATAACCCCACTATATCTTGCTATTATTGCCCATGGCTAAGTAAATCAAGTTGTTTTATGAAAATGTGCAAGAGAAAATGGTTGACGTAGTCTACAAATATACCAAATACAAGGAATGGATTGTTGTTATAACCGTGAAACAACCACGATTCGCACTACAGAGACAAAAGTTAGTATACTAGTTTTCTCTTCAGTCTCAGTCACATGTGTGATGTTTTAATTATTCTTTCCATCCAGAGCCCGGGGTATCACTGGTCATTGATAAGGGGATATCATGTGCGACCAAAGAAACACGTAAAGGGGGTATTTTTCAAAATTGTGCACGATACATACGTTTGTAGGTGAAAAGGGTAGCAAAAACACTGAAATCTGGAAAAAAGTGTACTTTTCACACTTGAACCGGGACTTGACTTACTGAGTTTGTATCATATTTGGCTCGCTTTGTGTAAATTAGCTATTCAGTATAGCCTACAAAGAAACAAATTTCTACTTGCTTATGGTCAAATATTGCCAATACTTATTAAGGGTAGGATTTTACACTTACCATACTTGTTTAGGGGTGCTTTTTAGAACGATCAAATTAATTGTACTTGTTTACGGTACTTTTTGAAACTCCTTGTTTAGAAGGTGTGGGACTATGAAAAATGTGGTAAAAGCAGACTAACCCCTTAAAATGGTCCTTTTTGAACATCCCCATTACTAAAAAGTGGACTTTCTTGTCAAATTTCTCTACACTTTGGATAATTTTATGGACAAAATCAACAAAAGTGGACCTTTTGCCCCTTTTGTGGGATTTGTGTGTGTGTGTGTGTGTGTGTGTGTGTGGGTGTGGGTGTGTTTGTGTGGGGGTGTGACGGTGACCTGCTGCTGATCTCAGGATATTCTCCATCTCCATACGGCCAGTGCCAGCTACATTCATGAACAAAACTCAAAAGCTTAGTGTATGATTTTGGGACTATTGGCTTACTGCACAGAGTTTAAAATTGGTTCCCCATCTTGGTCTTTTGGCATCAAAAAGACTTTCTGGTCTTTAAAATGACATCTTCCAGCTAAAATGCAAACAGTGCACAATTCTGGACACAAAATATGACCATTTCAGCAATATAGATGTGCTATACACTTAGAGAACGTATGCAATACAACGTCATACATGTATAAATGAACCCATCAATTTAACAGGTTTCTCCAAGGAAAAGGATAAAACAACATACAAATGAAGAGAATCACAAGTTTGTCTTGCAAATTTTTACAAACTGTGTAACACAATATGTTTACCTACAAATGGGCGTTTATTGGAGCTATGATGCATGGGGGTTGGGTATATTGGCCGAGGGATTCTCAACACAAATGACCATACTGGGACTTGCCACAGACATCAGTCTCATTTTTAGCCTTCTGGATATATCAATGACCCCTTTTTTCATGCCAATTTTGGCATGGTCGTTTTTAAAATTTTTCTCGAATTTTTATGAATAATAGTCAAATTTTCTCAATCGGAAGCCAAATTTTTCTAATAATTGTTGGAAAATTAGTCAAATTTCCTCAATCTGGAGTCAAAATTGTCCAAATTTGCTTAAAATGTCAAAATTTTGAGGAAAAAGGGGAAATTTGGGTTAAAAAGATTTGCATCTCTGGTATAGCTAATGGGTCCTTTTTTTTGGCAAAAATAGTATAGCTATGGGTCCTACTTCCAGACTCTCTCGGAGGCATGTCCCTGCCCAAACCAAACCTGAGACCCCCCGGGGTATATGGGTGACTCTAACTTGATTTTGTTTTAGATGAGACTATTCAGGGTCTCTGGATGGAAAGAATAATTAAAACATCAAACATGTGACTGAGACTAAGATAACTAGTATACTTTTTGTCTCTGAAGTGCGAATCGTGGTTATTTCACGGTAATAATGACGATTCGTTCCATGGATTTGGTATAGACAACATCGATCATTTTCTCTTGCACATTTTTACAAAACAACTTGGTTTACTTTACTTACCCAGGGTATTAATAGCAAGAAATAATAGGGGTTGTGTAGGGTTCATTTTACATTCAGCAGAGTGTTTACAGATGACTGCATTGTGCAAAAACTTGAGGTCTAACCCTTGCTCTGGACAAGACTGGGGTATGCATAAAGGCTATTATATGCATATTGTCTCTAATTAGGTTATTTGCTTATAACAAGAAAACGAAAGGTCGAATAACAAAATTAATATCATACACAATGTTCCTAGTGAAATTTGCCACATTTTGGTACCAAGGTCGATATACTTTGGACGATGTATGATCATTTTGACCTTTGACCTTGTATCAAGGTCACTAAAGGTCAACGGAAAAAATGGCAACATCGTTTTTCTGAATAGTCAGACTCAGTAGTATACGTTTATATTGGTTGCCAAACATGGACTTCACCAAATTTTACATAGGCCCCTCCACTAACAAGGATATTTGCAATATATTGCTAAGCTTTGCTACCTAATATTACTTAAAGGTGCAACGAGAGATTTCACATATCATGTGTCCCTTAAAATGTGAAAATTTTGATTTTTGCACCAATGTAAAGCTTTCTATCATAAATATCCCCATGTGAAATGATTAAGGTGAGAATCATTTCTTTGGTACAAAAATTGTGAAATTTCCCATTTACTATAGGAGCAAATACTAAATTCTGCCTAGGTTTTATATTGAAATTATTCAAATAAAAATCGCCTTTTTGTTTTCACTTTCAAGGAATTTCCGAAGCCAAATACAAGGTATGAAATCTTTTTGGGGATCTTATCTATATGAAATCAATACATATGACACAATATATGGTTGCCCCAAAATCTCTCGTTGCACCTTTAACTATAATGTTTTCCAAATACAAGAAAATTTTGTTAAGATTTGTTACAGTGTATTCGGCAACTTGTAATCTCTACAATGTAAAACTACTTTAAATGTTAAGTACTTTAAAAACAGTAATTCTGCTAACAAATACCGAATACTGTAAAGCACTTTTATGGTAACTGCAACACTCTATAGTTGTAAAATATAATGAAAACCCGTAAAAATTGTATTTTTACGGTATTTTGTTGGCTGAACGATAATGCCGTAAAATTTACCTTATTTTGTACTGTAAATTTTAGTACTTAATCATAATCATTGACAATTCATGACACTGTATTAATGTCCATATTCTTAAAAATTTCAATAAAAGCTCCAGTGTTAAATTTAGTCATAATAGGCCTGAAAAAAATAACATAAAATACATTTCTTGCTCTATGTCCAAATTAGACCCCAATATAGTCATGTTTAGCCTTGACGGTATTTTACTGAAAATTTCACCGTATTTTTACAGTGTATATTATTGACAAATGCAAATGCATTCTCTTGGTTAAAACGTAAACAAAGCTTTTCTTCTGGGCTTTGTAGGCCCAAAGTCCAATATTAAAAAAAAGTCTTTTCACAATTGTCCATTTTTATGACCATTTACGGAATCAGCATGAAAAATAGATTCAAATTGTGCTTTTAGATATGGTTTCACAAATGACTGCAGTAATTTCTGGAGGCCTATCTCAAAAGCCCCTGATATATATTACAACCTATACAGAATCTACAAGGGTTGAAAAAGTTAAATTTACTCATAAATCTTCACTTTTGTTACTATTAACTTCCACACTCGTAAAGAAAATTAAGTGAAAGAAATACTTATTCAGAAACGTTCTACAATAACTACATGTATATACAAGATAATATGTGGTCCTTTCCACATAAAGAACGCGGCTCTAACATAACAATGTAACATTTAGGGACAGGATAATTCAGTGCCAATTGCAACATACACGTCAAGACAAACGTTCAAACACTACATGAATTGAATAAGAACAAGCCGGATAAGATGGAATTCCAGGAATTGTAATTATCCTATCACTACTAAGACATTTTAATATATAATTTATATATTTTGTCATTTACAATAATAATTAACAACTTCATCATCAATCGCTTTTATTGCACGGTGTTCATTATAACATTATAAAATTGTACTCGTTCAAAGAGTGAACATGGAGTGGATTTCAGTTTTATTTTACTCTTTTCAGAGTACATTTCTTTTTTTCTTACATTCTGCAGTTATTATTATTATTACAATTACTAAAAAAGGTTAAAAGTTAACCAGTTTTCATTTAATCATTGTTATATATGCGAGCGCGATTTTAAATATTCAATATTACAAGTTATATACATATGGGATCCTCCGTGAGATATATATGATCCTCCATATATGGGGTGTCCATATATTACCTATTACGAAAATTTGAAAATGCTTGCGTCTGAATCATAAAATAGGTATTCATAGCACAACATATTTATACAGGCATAGTGAACATTATAATAATATTTACATACAAATTCCATAACTCGGTCAGGCAGACAAAATATTTGCAATGGGGTATATTGCTACTTACATCACTTATTTTTGCATTTGCATCATTATTTTTTGCATTTAAATGACTTAGCAGTATCTTATATATACCATTTATAAAGCGCAATAAATAATTTATCATCATATTGTACTCATTCAAACAAGTTTTGACTCTGTCGTATGAGAATGAACAATTTTATTTTGATCATAAGAACTCATCTGACCGTGTAATAATGGAGATAAGCACATTTGAAGAACAAAGGATTAACATTAGAGAATATTTAGTGTATCGCCAGCTTAACACTTAAATGGTCAAGAGGGGGGTCCATATGGACCCTAAAAACGCAAATGCTGATATCGCGGTTATTTCTGCTAATAGACCGTATTCAATATGACGTCAGCCACCAGATATGTTGGTGGACAAGATGCATACATACTACAATACAGGACTACAATACATTAAGCTGTCAATCGATCCATGTTTAGCAATTGCGCAGGGATCATTAACAGGTGAATGTATTGTAGTACTGGAATGCGTCTATCTTGTCCACCAACATGGCTGGCTATTGAATACGGTCTATTGTCTAGTTCTTTAACACACATCTTCTGACATGTGTGCGAAAAAAATATCACGCATTGCGTTAGGGTCCATATTAGGCCCCCCATTGACCACAAATGGGCTTACTCAAAATCATATTCCACCTAAATGTAACCTTTGACCTTTAGTGACTATTCATGTTTATAGACCTTTGTTTCTATCATATACAAATGCTAACTAAAATTTATTAATGTTTCTTTAACCAATTTCATGCTTTTATGTAATTTGTCCCGTAATTGATTTTCCATGTTGAAATGAATGGTTTGGAAAACAGCTTTGTAAAAATATTAAACTTTATCTAACACCATTTTTGTAACAACACTTTGTAAAAATATTCAACTTTACCTAACACCATTTTTGTTAAACATAATTAATTTTGTCTATTTTAACTTAATCGTAGTTTTAGTGCATTATGTTAATGGAGAAAAACACAAACCTCTCTTTGGTAAAAATCGTCGCGCATGAAAATCAATGTTTTACACCTAATTTCAAGGTCGAGTAATATTTCTTAATTCTCCTTTCGCTGATGTTAATGTCTAAGGCTGGTATTCTGAAAGAGTGTCCAACTTTAGACCCGGGTTTAAACAAGGGTTAGTCCTACATGAGCGGACCCTTTTTTTCCTTCCAACACACTCTAAAAATGTGCTGTAACGGGGGAGAAAATGTTTCCTGGATGGACTGGAACAGCCCATCCATGAGGAATTTTCTCACCCGTTACATTTAAGTTTCACAGTGTTTGGAAAGGGAAAAAAGGTCCACTCATGTAGGACTAACCCAGGTTTAAACCCATGTCTAAAGTTAAACTCCCTTTCAGAATACCAACCTAAGAGTAACCTTGACTAGACACGTGGCGATTTTTTTACTGAAGCAAATGATATATGAAACACATAATGGCGAACACAATAGACAGAACAGATATGCTGTGGGACTCCACATCATAGAACTATCTCTTTCGTAACACCAGCAAAATTTGAACAGCCTTCAACGCACAGTCACAAGGCGGTATTATAAGTTTCTTTGTGCACGTGATATTGCCATGGCGCTTGGGATTACATCATTACTGTTCAAAACTAATGCAGTAATTTAAATAAATGACCTGAATTTTATATGAAGTAAAGCAACTTTGTACAGTTATCATCACAAAAACGCCTCTTCTAAGTAGGTGGAATACCTACAATCTCACGTACAATAATGAGGATCTCTTTACAGAGGTTCAAAGCGTCACCCGTGGGAAAATCTATGTATCTTTGCATAGAAGTAATCATACTATCGGGTTCTCGGGGTTTCTTGAAGTCAACTCCTAAAAGAACTAGTTTAGTAATCAATAGTTCCAACTCTTTACTTCTTGAAGACCTTGAGAGGTTTATGACCAACGCGAGCAAGTCCGTGCTGTTTGTGTCCGCGTTCTCATTTTGGTAAAATCTGGCAGCTTTCAGAGCTTTTTCAACCGTTTGATGCAACAAGAAAACTATCAGCCATGATGAATTAGAACTCGCGTAGAATTCCTCGTTGGCTTTCAGTAACATTCCCTCCGCCTGTCGATACCATAGCCGTGCTTTACGAGGGTCTGGAGTCTCGCGACAAAATGATCGCGGAATATAACTGCCACTGCTACAGTAATTACGACCTCTGTGTCTTCGAGAACGGTATGTCGTATTGTGGTATTCATATTGAGATCGTTGCTGGTAGTTTCTTTCTTGTTCTCTTTCCCTCCTTATATCTGATTCCCATGAATTATATCGTTGGCTATAGAATCTTTCTTGATCTCTTTCCCTTCTTTTGTCTGATTCCCATGATTTATATCGTTGGCTATAAGCTCTTTCTTGTTCTCTTTCCCTTCTTATATCTGATTCCCACGCATTATATTGTTGGCTATAGAAATCAGAGGACCCACCCTTCTTTTGGCGCTCGATTTCCTGTTTAAGAAACTGAAATGCCTGTGTGTATAACTTGCTTTTCTCCGGAGAGTTCTTGTCTGGGTGCCACATTTTATACAAACGTCGAATAGCTTCGTTTTGTTCCTTTTCAGGCAGAGAGAATGCCTCTCTTAGAGCCTTACGAATGCGTGCTTTAGCATCTTCGATGTTTTCGGGGGGACTTTCACGAGTTTCGACTTTGGGAACTTCGGAATTGGGATCACCTGTGAACACTGCTATAGTTGTTTCTGTCGCTTCTCTTGGCCGACGAAATTTATAGAGCATCACAACACTGACATCAAGGTACTCACTCTCACCTATATCAATTTTGTATTTACGGTTAAGCACTTGAGAATCTATCTCCGTATCTGGTCCAGGAAGTTTTTGTACAATACAAGCAAATACATAGTAGTACTCTTCGTTCAGGCTTGTTGTTTCAGCTGAAACTGTTGCCAAATACGGATCATCATCAACTCGTCGTTTGTAAACAACTATCTCGCCAGGGTGGAATTCATTAAAAGGATCATCGTTGAGAAGATGCCAGATATCCCGAGGAACTAGGGAACCTGGCCTATCTGTATCAGATTGAGGCTCATTTACAGGATTGTCATATTCTGGTATTTGACAGTGCCGGGTAAGGACACTATTCATCTCTTCACTGGGACAATCCAATACCTCTCGAAGGAAGGAAAGACGCTCGTGATCGAGCTCCAAATTGCAGATATAGTTGATATTTTTAGCTAGAGGGAGAAAAGGAAACCTGCCCACTCTGCTATTATCTGGATGCTTTATATAGAGTACAGATTCCTGTAGATTCTTCATCTTAATAGGAAATGTTTCGTGTGATCCATAACCGTCTACAACTATTTTGTCCTTGCTGTCACACAATACAGTTTCAATTTTAACCATACACCGCACGTTGTCAAATTTCAACAGACCGGCAATTGTTGTCTTTTGACTTTCCGTAGGTACTTTGTGTTTATTTTGGTTCTGAACCAGACGTAGTAACACTCTTTGCATTTCTTCCGAGGTGATCATCCGTCGCATACGAACCAGAAAGGGACAGCCATCTTTTTGCGGACAACCTTCGTTAGTGGGACATAATTTTTCATGCAGAACCTTACGTGCATCCTGCGGTTGTAGCTTTGTTGGTAGTAGTTTGATCAGTTTCGATTCGGAAGTGTCTTCCACTGGGATCCTGTACTGTTTAAAGACTTGTTTAAGGGGAACAGTGAAGTCTAGTTTGGTAGATAATTTCGACAATTTCTCCACGTGATGGTCATCTGTGTAATAAAGATTTTCAGAGCGTTTCAGGTAACCAGTAAATGTAGGAAAATAGAGTTCTGTAATCGTACTTCTACATTCGCCCTTGTTACGATACAGCAACCAAAACATGCACGCTAGTGCTGCGTGCGCTTTATTTTTCTCGTTAGGATCCATTCTGTCTTCGTTGCAACTCGTATGGATTTTCTGTAGAACACCGGCAAGTTGGTCAAATGTTACAGAATCTTGGGTACCCAAAGCCCGCAACACTGCATCGCAATAGCTCAATTCTCGTGGGGCTTTGAAAAGGTATGGCCTCAGATAAGATTCTTTACCTTCATCCATTTCAAATACTAATTGACTGGCAAGAACAAGAACTTTTCCATCCGCTACAGGACATATGGGAGTCCACTCGATGCGTCGCTTGATTTCTGCTTGGTGTTTTGGCAATTGATATGTCAAATATTTCATCATCTTCTCTATGACAGAGGTTAGCTTTCCTCTAACAACCTTGGACACCTTGTCCACCTTGTCGAAAGCATTCCTTTGTGCCATGTGTTGACATACATTTTGTATGTGAGTAAAAACTTTATCCATGATGTCTATTTCAATGCCTAAACATTGATGCACGTTGATGACACTGATTTTGTTGTATCGTCCATCACAGAAAGAATGTTCTTTTTTTGGAATAGCCCATGAGGGTAACATCATTGCTACAGTCCAAGCCAATTCTTTGAAATGGTGTGGAACAGACCCACGATATGAAATGAAACGACTCATTGCTCCACTCTGGTCGCCAGTATAAGGAAGATGAATCTCTTTTAGACTGTTGTCTATGGGAACTGATGGAATGAACTTGATGTCAGCAATTCCTCGTAGAAATGCAGAATCCCAAAGCATTTTATTGTTATCCAACTGTTTCACAAGCTTTTCCGCCTTTTGCTTGACGCGTTCGTGACCTGCTTCATTCTTTACACGTGTGCCTTCGTCGGCTATCTGCTTTGCAAACTCAGTGAACATATTTTGGTTTACCACATATTGAAGTCCTATGTGCTTCAAAAATTTGTGCCATTTAGTTGTGTTGAATTCTTCTGGCAATAGAAATCGCTGTTCAATCATGGTTGCAAATACATCGTTGGTTGGATCGTAGTAATAGTCAGTAGTGTGGACAACACCCTCTGTATCGGATATAAAAGCAATACTTTCCAGAGCAGAGTACAAATCATCCTTCTCTGATTCCGAGGCAGCCCCGAGTACTCTATCTCTGATGTGTTCCACGAAAGTCAACTTAAGTTTTCGATCAAGTACACTGAAGTTTGGCAGTACATATTTTAGGAGTATACCTACTGTAGTCATTGGCGTTATCTGCAGCTTCTTATAGAGCAATTTAAGCTTTGGATTCGCCTTTAACAAGGTACATCGAGCCTCTGTGAGTATCAGATCACATCCTTGCGTAGGCAGATTGTAGGAAGATACGGTGTGGCAATTTGGAAAAGATGAAATACTCCTCCTATGGTCAGAGTTGGCATCAGGGAAAATAGGTAGTTTCTTCAAGGTCTGCACATCGGTTTGTGAGAGTTTGTTTCCATCCTCATATACCTTCTGAAAGTAACACAGGAGCAAGTCACATTCTGAAGATGTCAGTGTTTTCTCAAAGTTGAAATCTTCTTCATCCAACATGTATCCTATGACAGTTAGAACATCTGCAGGGTTTGTAGGCAGAGCTAGATAAGGTTCTAATAAAGCCGAAAAGTCATCGTCTTCTGAAAACCGCATGTGGTCGATTTTAACCATAGGGCAGTCTAGTTTTTGCAGGATTGATGACAAGTGTTGTCTAAACTTGGAATCACAGAATTTCTCCATATACAAAATGGTTTTTGATTTTTGAAGGGAAACTACCTTCCCGCAAGCGGTAGGATATATGGGCCATTCGGCTAAACTCTGTAGTTTCTCGCAATTTGGAAGAGAACATCTTTCTAAAATGAACCTCCAGAAATGCTTCATCCACTCTTTACTTGGATGTCCATTTGTGCCTGGTGTCCACTTTATGTGCTGAGTACATCCCTTCCAATTAGCTGGAAGTTGCTTGCATAGATATTTTCCAAGTTCAAAGTTCAAAGTGAATTCTTTGAAAAGTCCATAGTTATAGCATTGATTAATGTTGTTACTCTTCAGAAGCCATGTTGTGAGTGTTAAGACCAAATCCCGATGTATGAACAATTCTGGGAGTTTCGAAAGAACAGGAAAATGATACGTGATGTAGAAGCCATTTGTGGAAGAAAATACGTTCAATATCTCGTCATTGGTGAGGCATAAAGGCAATCCGTACAGATCTGTTGGTTGTTCTGCCCCACTTAGACAGTATTCGAGAACAATTCGTACAGTGTCTGCATTGTGGAACACAGAGTCAGATACAAGGCAAGGATATGTCTTCGCTGTGCAATCAATATTCAGTAAATGATTCATAACAGATTGTGGACTGATGAAACTCGTATTTACCCCTGCCTCTTGGAATGCTTCACAAATTCCTGGTTTGCAAGAAATTAATCGAAATCCATTGTTAAGTAAGAAATTTCTCAGCCTATTGTTACTGGTGTCGTGGTGTAGGGTGGAAGTTTCAGCGGTGGTTTTTGGTTTCTGATCGGGCAGATTGTCGAAAAAGGCTTCGCTCATTTCCGAAACGGGATGATGCCAGGTTACAGATGAATGAAAGTTGTTCACGTGACTCTTAGCAGATGGAGAAGAACCCCGTAGGCTGTTGCTGATGTACGAGAACGCCACTGTTGCCACGTTTTTCCATTCCCAGTTTCCATGAGGTTTTTCTAACGTATTAGTTCTGTCCAAATAATTTGTTTTAATAACTGGAAGAACATCCAGTTGGCGGTTGCCAATGTATGAAAGTGTCGCTGTTGCTACAAGTTTCCACTCCCTACGAAGATCTTTCAATTCCGAAGGGAAAAGTCTTTCATACAGATGAATATTCATTCGCATGTGCTTCTCGGAATCACATTTTGATTGGTCTAGCAAATATCTACCAGCGGCTTGTATAAGTTTAGCATAAGCGGGACCTATGACATGAATTGCCAGGAGTTTGTTCCAATTATGTATTAAACCTTCCTCATTAGTTCCGCTCTGGTTGTAATTTTCTCCCTTTACCAGACTGCGTCGAGACTGATCAAGCTCAAATGTCCCATTAACGTGCACAGGAAGGTTTGTATAAATCGGTAATGGCAAAGAGGTGAATGCCTTATACCTTTGCTGGGGTGGATCAGCACGTCCTTCTGTTTGATTTAATCGTAGCAGTGCAGCTACTCCTCCACGAGGCAGATGGGGTTTCGTTTTAAAACGCTTACATCCTTCTGTTTTCGCATCCAATTCATCGGCTCCAAATGCTTGTGAAATCATCCAGGTGTCAGATCTTTTCAATGAATCTTCTACATCCACCGTGTATACCCAGTGCCGAGGTATATTAGAAACCGAAGTTTCATTGTTCACCTTCGTTGGTTTCGATAAGTCTTTCAAATCGTTTCGATACTGTATACCTTCGTCAGAAACCTTGGCTTTAATCCAATACTTTAACTTTAGTTCGTTTGTCAAAGGGTCAATCTCTGAGATGGAAATTCGCTGTATGCTGTTCAAGAATAGAAGGGAATCCTTGGCAACACTTTGGAACTCCAGAAGAAGTTGTGTGACGCTATCTTCATTATACGTGTCATCTGATATATCAGATTCATCAGCATGAGTTCGGAGTGGAAATCTGAACATAGTACCATTTCCTAGGTCGAAATCATATTCGCTTAAATATCCATCCATCATATTGGGAAATGTAGCTAAGCACCCGTTGGGACCTTGAAGCGAATATAACCTTCCAGGATTCTTGTCTGATGCCCCTGGAATGTATTTAATATGGGGATCAAACACACATAATTTGTCATTGCTAGTAACAAATGTGGGGCAGTCTGTAAGGTGATAAACCGCGTTGAATCCGATGCCAAAGCGTCCTGTCGTGGTGGAATCCGAAATCTTCCCTCCTACTCCTACTTTCTGTATTCCTAAAATGTCTCCTTCAGTGAATGGTCTATTGTTATATACACAAAGTGCCGGAGATTCATGCATTGGCTTCCATGAAGGCCCAACGATTTTGTCACTGTCATGTGTGCGTGGATCATACACAATGTGTATTTCTGTGGCACCAGCGTCGTCAGCATTTTGCAGAAGTTCTTTTAGTACATCAGCCTTATGAGAATATTCCTTGAGAATACCTCTAAGGCGAGTTGTCAGTTCCTCCTTTTGGCCAAACTCTACCTCAAATCCAAAGTCACTGGAACAGGTTGAGAGTCGCAGCTGTCGCAATGTACCGATATCGAGCTGTTTTGCGTCATACTCCGTGATACTTCGATGTGTGTAATTTATTCCTTTGACCGGTTTTATCCAAGACATGTCGTTGTATGTTAATTCCATTATTGGCCGCAAAATGTCGTTTTGATCTAGAGCCAGAATTCCCTTTTTGCTGTTTTCAGTAACGGTCAGCAACGCCATAGCTTTCAACATATCTCCTGCTATGGCAGTATCGGTATCTGATAGTGGTTGATCCCCGTGTATATCTTTCAACGATTCGACAACTTTTGCGTAGTCATCAAAACTGAACGAATCCTTCACACCACACTCTTGTAAAAGTTCCTGGTATTTCAAAAGAGTGCGTGGAACACGACAAAGATAGTGTCCACCACGTCGATGGTATTCAAAGGCCAACTGTGAACACTTCAAGAACTTCCCATCAACAAGAACGAAAGCCATTGATTTCATTTCTCCTATGTACTCAAGAAACTCTGATGATAGAGGGGGAACGGAATCGGGATTTTTTCTACTTAGGATGTCATTGAGAAATGCGTATATAGAATGGCAAATTCTGTCTACAGACACTGGATTCGCTTGATTCATAGCTATTCGTAGCTGCTTGATGACGTCTTTAACCTGAGGGACTTTGTTTTCTATACCAAGAAATGTTCGTATTCTATACGACAAATCGTCAGCACCAAGACAGTTTTTATCTATAATAGGATGAACAGATCCCACGAGGTACTTCAGTTTTTCTTCAAAGAGCTCCGAAGCTGATATGAACGAAGCCCGCGGCTTGTGCCAAGGCATTGGGTAATTGTGAGGTTTTGCAAGAACTGGAAGAAAAGAAGCCATTCTCAATCGCTGAGCTTGTTGTAAAGTCGGAGCTGATTCACGTTTTAACTTTTTGTCAATGAGATCAAGAAGAATGACGCACTTTTCAATTAGACATTCACGTGAGGTATCCTTTGTAAATGATTCTGCTCTTTCACAAACATCTTCCCATTCCAGATTGTCGGTTGTCATCCCTAATTCTACCAGCGAAAGTAGTCGTTCGTGACGTCTGAAATCTTCTCCGTAAGGAAATCGCCCATCTTCTTCTTTGAATAGCTTAGCTAGAGGTTTTCCTGGATGAATAAACTGTTCAGGGCTTCTTAATTCCTCTCCGTCGGGTGAAGCAGGGAAACATTTTAATTCTGTCATCTGTTCATCGTATTCTGTTCTTTTGTCTGTACCGATGCGAAGATCAAGAAGGTGTAGCATGATTTCTTTCTGTTGATTCCTTGGCATTTCTTTTCCATTCTGTACCATTGGGAAAAACACCTCCATCAGGAAACGGTTGAGGTTATATAAGTTGTTATTAAAGCAATTACTTGCACCTACTTTAATCATGCTCTGCAAAACATCTGTATCTAGATTTACGCATTGTTTTGGATACAAGTGTCGGCTAAGTATTGCTTTAATAGCATCTCTGATTTCATTTCTTTTTAAAGCAGCCTCTATGAAAAAACAGTCATGCATGGTTACCCACCGATTTCCATTGTAGAGCACGTTTGGTGTTTGTTTCTTATCAGGATTACACACTGCTTTGAAGAAGGCGGCTACGAGAGGGTGGAAGTCGCTCTCTGTATGTTCTAATTTCGGCCATAGTATTTGAAACTCCCCTACGTTCAGATAGTCTTCTGCCTGAAGTGTCTGTAAATCAACAAGAAGGTTGATCACAGCTTTACAAACCACCTCTTCCATAAAGCATATATTCCATCTGGTTTCAAATTCTCCACCCTGTTTGACCTTTACAGCTGAGGATGACTTACTCCAAAGATGGCGCCTATTTGGTTGAAGAAGGAAATTGCCATTGATGTGAAACGGTAAACCAGTATAGATATCCAATGGTAGGTAACTGAAGGCACTTCCTAGGATCTGGTTGTTTAATGATATTGGTACTCGACCCTCTTTACCACTTCCAAGAAGCACTGCGACACCACCACAAGGTAGAACTCCAGCCCGGCTTCCATCCATGTTCCCAGCCAATTTTTCAACACCTCCAGTAGCCATACAGGAACTCACAACAAATAAATGTTCTTTACTCTTGTCTCCGGATTGTTTTGTCATTGGAAATTTACAAGTCACTTTGACAACTGTTGTAGACTCGGGTACTGGTAACAATTTATTCTCCATCCGTTTCTGTGTTGCTCTTAGTATTTTACGTTGCGCAGGTATGTTGTCTTGGCTATCAATGCAACGTGGCAGAGATTTCACGTTCTCTACTGAGACATCAAGAAGTGTCTCGTGATCATCGGTTGAAGTACACTCTGCACTGAGGGAAAGTACACAAACATTTATAACGTTTTGAGTAAACAATAGCAGTGATGGTGCAGATTCCTTCAAGGCTATCACCATTTTAGTCATCTCTTCTTGAGAGTTGTACATTGCGTTAGAAAGATAGTCTTGAGACATGTCTGACACTTCTCTTTCAGTTCGCAAAGGCAGTCGGAAAAGTGTCTTGTTGAAACCCTTACTTGATGGTGACAAGTCACATTTGAATATGCCCTGAAATGGATGAAACTGGTTTGGATAGCTTCTGAGTGTAGCTTGGTGTTTCTCGTTTCTGATATCTAGTTTAATTCCTGGTCGCCCAGGATTTATTCTGTTGCCGAGGTGATTTGTTCGTGGATCAAAAATTAGTACGAACGGTCCACTGCAAAGACTCGGCACATCGGTGATGTGGTACACCGAGGTAAAACCAAGACCGAAACGTCCTATTTTGTCCAGTTGTTTTTTCTTACTTGCAGCAGCAATACTGCAGATGTTCTTCACATCATCTTCAGTGAAAGTTGCGTCATTATATGCCCAGAGTGCTGGTCCATGGCACATTGCCATCCCTTCACTCAATAGTCCATTTGCACTCTGCAAGTTGTCTCGCCAGTCAATAAGGAATTTTACTTCGGTTGCTCCTGCATCATCTGCATTTTGAATTAACTCCTTGAAGATGTCTACACCTTCTTTATACATCTCCAAGTTACGTTTGATCGCATTCACGGTATTTAGATGCGGTCCTTCAACATCATATCCTAGATCAACATTTTCGACTGGTGCTACATAATGACTCAACGGACTCAGTCCAAGTCGTCTAGCTGTCTGATTGGGAATCATCTCGTGCACAATAGGAAGGTCACACACACTTCGGTCGTACTCAACAAGTAAACGTTCCTCATCAACATAAAGACATTGAGACGACGCTGTCATTCTCATATTGTTTTTCAAATCACCCTGTTGCTTTCTGCATGGCACTAAAACTTCCGTAAAAGTCGAGTCGACGGTAGCAAAAGTTATGATTGAATTCAAAATATCGCAAACAAGCTTCAGGTCTGTTTGTTTTTCAGAAGCAGAGACCTCTACCTGCTGGTGTTTCTCTTGAATTATATGAAGAACTTCGTTCAGAGCATCTTCAGTGAAATGCTGTTTTACACCGACCGTTTCAAGGAAGTTGCTGTACTGGTTCAACATCGATGGTACTATATGAAGGTAAGGTGCTAGATTCACCCGGAGTGTACCGCTACTAAAGGCTACCTTGCTCGGGGTTGTAAATCCACTTCCATGCCATATCAACGACTGATCGTTATGAAATATGTTTCGAATAAACTTAGCTGGTACCTGATTCAAAAATCCGTAAATAGCATCAACTATTCTGGTCATATAACTTGCATCACGTTTATTTTGATACGAAGCTACTGCATTTTGTAGATGTTGTGCTACTTGCTTTATCGTCGGATAATTATTTGGGTTGAGTGTACCCCAATAGAAGAAATCTGTGAATTGATTCGCACTGATTGAATTGATTCGCACATGATCTACTTCAACAAGTGGCTTGACTGACCCCACCAAATCGACTTGATCGATTAGGGCTACCTCTTCCGGACGACATAGTCCAACAGAACTTCCACACCAGTTAAGAGTATCAGGATATGACGTTGGTGGAACCACTTTGCATGCAACCCAGCTTAGACCTTGAAGAAACGTTCCTAATGTCTTTTGCATTCTTTTTCGATTGACGATCTCATTCAACAAATGCGGGAAATCAGCGAGATGCTCAAGTAGCTTGGTTGCTACACGTCTGTCTTGAGACTCTGATACCTTAACTGTTATGTTTAAAATCTCTTGCGCTGTAACTGATGACAAACCTCGCAATCCTACTCTCTTGAGATAATGCAACAATTTTCCAGCTGAATATTCTTCAACCGGGAACAATGCGTATCCAGTAAAAAGGACTTCCAGATGGAGATTATCAGGTGCAAACAAATCCATAGGGCGCCGTTGGCCTCTATCAGTAGGTACAAAACTCAAATTTTGAATAACACCATCAAAGTGAGGCCTTTCAAGTACCCATCTCATAATCCTAGTGCACTCGTTCCTGTCATAATTTTGACTTTCTACGTCTGGTAAAATGCAGTTACAAAGTAAGTCGATTTCAGATATCCTCCAAGCACCAAGTTTCATTGCAAGTGCATCAGAATCGTCGTTTTCCAATAAAAATCGTTGACTGAGGCGCGGAGCTGGTATTCCATAGAACCCGCTTGGAACAGCTTCTTTCAGCTGAGACACAGAAACAAACATGTTATCAGTGGTTCTAAAGATGGGAAGCTGACGAAGCAAACTCCTACACCGATTTGACAGCGTTGCGTATTTGAAGAAGTTCCGAAGGTCGCGTTTTAAATCTTCTGTACCTGCTGCTACATTCTGGATTGAACGATGGCTCCACGAAGATTCTAAGACTGCTGTTACTCCATCAGCATCAGGAGGACGAATAATTGTATCGATATCTGGATATTGTGCAATGAATGTAGGCAGATTATCTCTTATCACTTCTACACCTAGTGTCTCTAGATAGGCACATATTGTTTCTGGTAGTGTTGTGTTTTGACTGCGCCATTTCCGGGTCTGCCTGTATATAATCGGGTGGTCATAAAGTCTGGCTAATCGATGACGTCCATTGGAAACTTCAAGCTGCAAAAGAGCAACAGAAGTAAAGCTTTTGATCGATATTGACATCCTGTTTTGTGTAAGCCAAGTCCAGATCTTCTCTAGCCAGCCAGGTTTAGGTTGATGGAATGCTCCGGGAACCCATTTCACCGTACCAGTTCCCTGTACCCACTCTCTTGGCAATGCTTCCTTCAGTAAAGTAGGTACCATTTGAGGTGTAAGACATTTAAGTTGTGTATACCGTTGAGCTTTAGTTAGTATATGAGGCATGTCTTCAGCTGCAAATCTACTTGACATGTTAGGAAAGAGGTCACTAGGAATTTGATCTGAAGCTATGTATATAATAGGGTTGGATGAGGAAAAGTTTGTAAAGGTCCCGTCCTCAAGTGGTAACAGTTGTATGTTGCATAAGTCTTTGAACTGCTTGTCTTTTGTGATGTACTCCAAAATTTGAAGTTTTTCTTGTCGATTCATCCACTCTAGAGGATCTCCTTTGATCACTTTTCTTACGATAGCCGGAGTCACGCTTTTTGTTTGAATTCCTCCCCAGCTCAAGGCATGAATAACATGATCAGGAACTTTAGCTATGGGATAATTTTTCTGCATCAGAAGTCTATATATTAGGTCATTCTTCCTCGGGTCTATGAACACATCTTCAGGTCTCTGCCAAGATCCTCCATTGGCATTTGTGTACAATATGGATTTTTTCTTTATTTTGTGAAGGAACTTCTTTGTTCCTTCCTCCCATTCATCGTTCATGTTTGACACATCTGGCCATACACTGTACACAACGTTGGCTGGTAACCTATGGTCAATCGCTTCCATAATGAGTTTCATATAGGCGTCAGGGAAGGCTTCATGGACGAGCAGTTGGTTCCATCTTGCCGCTTTGTCATGTTCGGACTCACGGTCTGGCCACTTGATACTTCGCCGATTGTCGCCTAATCCAAAGTAGCCATGTACATGTATTGGAAGACCAGTACGTTCACTCTCCGGTAGAGGAAGAAAACAGAACACGCGTCCATTCCTATGCCCTTTACCATCATTTTGAACTCGCATAGACACTCCTACCCACGGTAGCAGTTTCAAATCTTGATCAACCATTAGATTTTGTAGATCGATAGAGATACCTTCTTTTTTCACCAGATTTACAGTTACATATTTGTTGCTACTGCTAGTCATGCCTTGGCGATTTTCATAGGAGTGTTTAATGATGTTCATACTGCACACTGAAGAAACATCTATGGGAAGAGTTACACCTTCAAGAAATTTCGTCCTCTCAGATCGAAGTTTCAAGCGATCTGTTTCAGCTATTTCGACGCTAAACATCAGTTGGGGTTGCTCATCTCCATTAATCTTCTGGTACAAAGAAACAGTTTCAACATTTTTTAGGAATAGAAGTGAGATGTCGGCGTCTGCTTGATAAGAATGAAATAAGCTATGTATTCTTTCATCGTTGTATACAGCGCTACTCACATGGGATTCCATTGATGCGTTTCTCAGGGGAAAACGAAATACTGTTCCATCAAAGCACCCATTTTCAAAACTAGCACGTGAGCAGTTCAATAGGGGCTCTATGTAAGGATTGAATTGGTCAGGAAATTGGTTTAGAATATCAGCAGAAAGCCGCCATTTTTTACCTCTCTTACCTCTATGTTTAATGCGTGTGTGTGGATCATATTCAAAGTATTTTTCATGGGGGTCCAAGAATCCGATTTGTCTTCCGCTCAGGACGCTTGGTATATCTGTGTTGTAAAATATAAACAAAATAAAATAGTGGGTATGTTATTACCTTTCCTATGTGTCAATGATAAAGTACATTCTTGTTATATTGGAAGATATTTATATGTCTTTTGGACCTTATCTTTCATCAAAAGGATATCATTAACGCTTTGATATCATCCTAAATTAACAATATTTCCTTAATTATAAGTAAGGTTTAACTTGTTAGAAAAAAAGGTTATTCTGTCATAAGGTGTTTTAAAAAAAAATAACTACTTCAGAAATAACAAAATACGAATATTGCTTTTAATTTTTGTTTTCATTAATTTGAGATTAACAAAAAAAACTTCTTTAGGGACCACTTCAAAACTCAACCGCCGGTCAACCAGCGGTTAAGGGCGATTGAACCGCGATTCATTGTTTAGAACAATAAAAAACCGGTTCAAACCGGAAAGAACCGGGCAGAACTCGTAGCCAACCGCTGGTTGAGTTTTGAATCGGCTCCTTAGTAGATTTTCACCTAATTGCCGAGCTTTGTCATAAGAACAATCTCATGATAAAAACACACTAATACAATAACAACAAATTTGATAGCCCCGAAAGCAGGGGTGTAACAGGTCAGAGGGTAAACATTTTGAGGTAGATTTTCCGGGTTGAAGGTGGTTTTGAGGCAGACTTCATGGTTGGAGGTTAAAATATCTGGGTGAGCAGGCAATAACGGGCTGATTTAGCATGATTTTCAAGCTTTTTCTTCCCGGTCAAAGCTTTCTGGGTAGCAACCTGCAATCTCCCCCCCCCCACCCCGATTACCCTACTATTCGTAAGCACACACTAACCTGTAAGATGGTACACAGATATAAAGCCTAACCCAAAACGTCCACCTTTTGTCGGATCATCCAGTTTTCCGCTTTGTTCCGGATGTTGTATGTTCTTCCAATCCTGCTCCTGGAAAGTTGCATCATTGTAGACATAAAGAGAAGGACCGTTAAAGTCATGCAATGATTCTGACCACATAGTATCTGTAGGATGTTGAGTTTGGTCATAGACGACGACAACGCGACGAGCACCTGCATCATCAGCATTTTGAACAAGTTCCTGAAAAAAAAGTGCATTGCTTAGAATTTTAAATCAAGCACTATATTTTGTTGATGAAAACATACCAAAATAAAAGACACTTGCAATATATATGACTATTTTTAAAGTAATACAGGGTGACCCAATAAAAACTTTACCCAAAATGAAAGTGATATTTTTAATGTCAAAATGTAAATAAAATAATCCCAGCTGAGTCTTTATACACAGACATATCATTCTAATGAAGATAACATATATCAATATCCCTTTGTGTCATTTGTCCTGCTTTCTGCTTAAATATGACTTTAAGTAATCAAGTAATGATTTATACAAGAATGTTGCGCAAACGACATAGTACCAAAGTGATATCAGAAATTCTTAAAATAATACCAGAAGATAAACTACGTACTTTTAAGATCTGTCCGCCTTCGGGATATTTGTCCAGAACTCTCTTTAAGTAGATATGAAGAGGTGGCAACTTCTGACCAAAGTCATCATCTTCGTCTTCTGCAAAGATGAACAGATGACAGAGTATTACACTTTGATTAACACTTTGTTGCAAACTATCGCCTTTGGCGTCTGAAAGGTTTTCTCACTTACTTTCTATATACTATCATGGCATTTGCAGTTAGTTACTAGTATTTTATACAGTAGTACTAGCAGTAGTAGCTATTAACAGTAAAATAAATACTAGTAGTCTAATTACAGCCAGACTAGTATTAGTAGTCTATTACAATAGTACTAGTAGAGTAGTCTCTACAAGATGGAGCACTAGAGTCTACTATCGCTTGTAGTAGTAGTAGTAGTAGTAGTAGTAGTAGCAGCAGTAGCAGTAGCAGTAGTAGTAGTAGTAGTAGTAGTAGTAGTAGTAGTAGTAGTAGTAGTAGTAGTAGTAGTTGTAGTTGTAGTATATTGATTAAAGTCACACTTTCATACAAAGACTAGCCAATTCTGGCTTATGAGCGACGTACAAAAATACACACACAATAATATATACAAGTTAGAACGCATAAATAAAATTAAGAAGTCCATATATCATGAAACTGGTACAAAATAGTCAGAAAAGGCCAACCAATATGTATTGAACTCAGCGTATTTATATATTCCTTACATGTGAACTGTATATCCCTTAGGGTGCCAATGAAATGACAACTGAACGATAATCGGCAAAAAGGGGGTAGCGGGTATTTGTGTTGTTAGAACACTAGGATCACTTTCCCGTAAACACAAGGGGCAGGAATCCGCTCCGTGATTTTTGGAAAGTGGCAAAAAGGCATTTAAAGGATTTTAGTTGAATAAGTACGTTCTTGGGAAAGCTTATACTTAAGCTATACAGGAATGTCAATATATATGGGAAAAAGGCGAGACAATAATTCATCAGGGTAGGTAAAATTTCCACAAAGTGCACAAAAACTTTTTAAGATTAACTTAAACTTCTTTGATAATTCAAATACTAATTCCTATAGTTCATCAATTAGAAATACATCTGATTAGGATCCTGCCCAAAATTGTGATAAAATATTATAAGTAATACAGAGGGAGCCCTTATTAAACAAGGTGTTTATTGTATTTTTGCCTGTTTGTAATGACAGACATCAACATCAAACATAAGTTTATTATAGCTATGGATAACAAGTTATCACTTTCTATATAGTAAGATAAGTTAAGTTTACATTATATAATTTATTATTCTTTACCCAAAATGATAACGTACAGTTTTGATTTTAAAATATATAAAAATGTTGCCTATTGGGTGGCTATATTGAAATCTTCATACTGTCTCATGCATGGTCCTTGAACCCGCAGTACAAATGTATTTTTTTTCATGAATATATCTATTCCTATGACCAATTTTGAATCATTCTTATCTTGTTATATACAACCATTTCTTGTTGTTGACAGACTAATAAATGTTTCTGAACTTTCATTCGTTTCCTCAGTTTCCGCAGTTCGACCCAAAGGCAACAGATTTAATGACAGGAGACATACAACGTCTGTTATTCATGAATTAAATTATCCAATATGTAAGGGTTCCTCTGTTATTCTTAAACAGCTTTTTTCAATTGGCTGATGCACTGGATTCAATTCGACAATTGAACCCGGAAGTCGCACTGCGTTTGACGTCAACGGTTGAGCAAACGCATAGTCGCATGCGCGAACCGTGAATTTCTAGATCCCGGAAGTGGCTGTTTTGGGACGTAAACAAAGCAATGAAAGCTCTACTGGCTTAGCCGAAAATATCACAATTATTATGTTTGAAGCAAGATCGAACTGAGAATGTAAGGTGAAAATAGAAACATACTTGTTATAGCTACGTGCAAATTTAGTTACACGGTGAAATTGTGTGAAATAAAAAGAAAAGAAGGTTTTTATACCAAGTAGTACAGTTGAAAAATGTGTCGAAAAAAGTGCCAAATTTTCGCCTTCACTTTTCAACAGACAATCGCAAATCTCAAACCCATTTTTGAAAATTCGGGCTTCAAAATAATAGACTGGTAATGCTAATATTGTTTCTTAAACGTAACCCTCGTGCAACAGTAGCCTGCATTTTTTAAATAGAAGTTCTGGAAATCAAAATTTGATGATGGCCTTTTCCGCCAGACATTGTAAAATGCTCACGCGACGGGTGCAATACGTCGCGTGTGTATGAACTGCGTTGTCTCACGGTTAGCAGTTTACTACCGACGATGAAGCCTCCGCCCTCCTGCTACTACTGCTGATGACGGAATTGGTGACTGATTCATGGACTTCGAGGGCATTCTTGCCGTGAACAGATCAAAAGTTTGGACATACATCATGATTGTGTAGGCAAGGCCAGCTCATGACTAGCTTTGGGTCTAAAGCATGCCAGCTACTTAGCCTTAGTGATACAACTTCTAAGTTTGTAGCCCCGTAGTTTCTATTCATTCAATTGGTACTTCATGTGCAATAGTAACCATAGTATACAACCCATGACAACATATCTTTTGACATCCGCAGATTTAGTTTGGGGTGGTGCGGAACCTCGAAAAGTTGCCTTTTTTTTTGTACAGTGGACACCCCTACAATGGTCCCGTTTTTTTACTTTTATGAACTTTTGTGGAATTTGGGGGGTCCTCGCCCCCCCCTGTTCATGGCGAAAGTCCGGCATTTCCTTGGGGTCCCCAGTCAACCCTGGTCACTAACAGCCACACCCACGGGTTGTGGCCATTTTGTGACAACCATGACCCTGATAAATTCTACGTAACAAAGTGCATAAATAAAGTGCTAATCTTCAAGGGTCATTTGTGTCAGTGGTCCAACCCATCCCACACCCCCCATCCCTGCCGGCTAATGTTGTTTAGAAAGCTAGGCTGATGCTACTAACTAGTATAGGTTAGTAGCATCAGTGTATACTAGCTATATTTAGGGATGAGCTGGTAAATGTTTTAGTAGCATCACTGCCATCAGTGCACCAGAAACAGCTCATATCCAAGGCTTTTAATGACTAAGCCTTGGCCTGATGCAGATGCTACAAGTTGCTATAGTGCATTTAGCTTCCATGACCAGTGAACGTCAACAAAGCAGGTAGGTATTTCTTGTGTGCCTGCTTAATGTGTGTTCGCCAGTACTTTTTCTCAGTTCAAGCTCAAGGATTTAAACGCTTTAGAGTAGGCAATGGATATCTCAGACTCGCTGACTTGAGGAGATCATGCACTATAGCTATATGGTATATAGCATTGTTACATTTAACCCTAACCCTAACCCCTTATGACTAGGATTTTTTTATATGACTACAACCCTTTGTTATATGACTAGCAGACAGCCCTTTTTTATAGACTACGCAAACCCTTTTTCTGATTATGACTAAACCTTAGGACTGGCAAACCTTGACTTGGAGTACCCCTTAGGGCTGATGCATCAGTCTCTGCTAGTAGCTCTGGCTGTTAGCCTAGGTGCATTTGAATCACAAAACGCAACAACCCATTTTAAGCCAACCTCCTGCATACAACGCACAGGCTTCGAATTACCCATCCCATTGTGGCACAGGTGCATGGTCACTTTCCTCTCTGTGCAAGTAACTTTTTGTATCCTCATCAATGGCATGTGCATGAAAATTAAAAATTTGTGATTCTGTAAGAATATTTACTTTTAGCTTTTTTCATATAAGAATAATATAAGAATCAAAGGTTTATTTTAATTTCAAATCGTGGCCTGTAGGCCCAATTGCTAGAGACTTTACAAACTGGAAATGAATGTTAGTAGCAGTTTACATCAATCAGCCTGTGCATGTAACTTTCCACTGTGCAATGTGCATGTAATTTATTAAAGATGTCAAATCCTTACATTGTAATTCAAAGCCTGACAACCCACCATGCATTTTTACATGTTTTAATAATACGCACAATACTCTATAAGGTGTGATATGTCTAATTGTACATACATAATGAAAAACTAGGTGGGGAATTGCAGTTTCTCCTGAAGAAAGACTAACCACAAAGCTATAGCATCAGCCTAGTTAGTACATCAGCCATCGATGTTAATGTGCATTTCATGAGTCCAACACCTTCTGTCTTCATGTTTTTTGAACTCGTTGCGAAAAAACTTATTTAGAGTTGAGATTGTGATCCTGCAGTTTTTGTTTATGAACAATTCCTTGTTTTCCGTGGTCCCCATTGGCCACTGTGCTAAATTGCTGTTCGTATTACAGACGAAAATTACAAAATTGCTAATTTCTTACAGATAGACGACTGAATTTGCACTAAGGTAGGCCTAACATGGATTATAAACTAACAGTTCATATTATTAAAAAATTTAACTTTTTTTAAAATTAAGTGTTGGGGGAACAAGGTTTGTGATCATGTCCCCTTTACCCTTTTCACAACAGTTTTTGGTAATATGCACTATTACTATTTTTACACAGTGGATATGACTTGCTTCAGGCTAATCATGAGAATATTTTGAACCTTTCAGTTTTTCTAGATAAATGTAGTCTTGCCCTGTTTGTGTTTAAAAAACAATCTAATTCGACACATTTGCCCTTAAATGATACTACAATCAACCGGTTCATAGTCAGTTCTTCCGCATCATTAAGCACAATCTACCATCACAGACAAAATTGTTGGCCCACTTTACATGCCGTAGCCACTGGGTGTCGGAGGGAGTGCAGCAGCCCTGGGGGTCTAAAAATGGAGAAAGAGTGGACAGAAAATAATGATCAATTCCACCCAAAAAAATGAAAAAGAAAAACAGCATGCATTTTCCCCGGACCAACACGGGGCTCTTCCCTGGCCCGTCAGGGCCTTAAAGCAGCTCCAACTCCTGAACCTCATGTCGTTATTTGTGTTGTTATACCCCCAGGTTTTCATCAAGCGTTACATCCAAAATAACTCGTGGGGTCCTTGGCGTGATACATATGTTTGTTGGCACAAAATTAATGAAGAACTGAAAGATGTCCAACTAAGTTTGTCTTGATTGTCTGGTCTACTTGTGCACAGACTGCACATACAAAAGCCCCATCACATTGAGAAGAAACGGTTTATAACCTAATTGAGCAGGTTGCAGAGATTTCAGATTCCAAGCCATGGCTGAACTACAAATGAGTTTTCTTCCAATTTATCTTTGCATAAATAAAACGGGAAAACAAGCAGATTCAGTGGTTAAAAATGTGGAACCTATTCAGCGTGTTGTCCTTTCTTTTTCCTATAGCAACTCTAACAAACCAAAATACATTTCAAAACAGCAAAGCAGCAAAATGTAACTTTCATAATTAGCTAGGCTGATTTAAATTTGGCATCTGAATTTTGTGTGCAAAGTAAATAAGGCCATTCTAAAGCGTAACAATTACTGCACATACAACACACATGGGGTTCTATAGTTCTTTCATAGTTTTAATATTGGAAAACACCAAAACTGACCAAGAAATGCTAAACAAGCATAGCCTCCTATTCACAGACACTTACAACTTACATACAACTTAGGTTACGCAAACTAGTTGCTGCTATTTTGTTAATTTCAGTTGTGTTGATGTGCCTGAACCCACACACAAGCAATAAGTAGAAGGTAATTTTTTCCTGAACACAAATGCGGTTTCTAAAAAAAAATGCATTAAATCACTAAAGTGCACAAAATAACAAACTTTGGCACTTTAAAACAATGTACTACTCTGGATTAAATCAATTTGGCTTTTTAAGCTTTATGTGCCCCGAGTCTCTGTGGCATCCCCCATGGGGCCCCAATCCCCCAAAAAAGTCATTTAAAAAATGGCAGTGAACAAATTGTACAAAACACCCCTTACACAACTTCACTAAAGTGAGGCATACCTGTGCAAGATTAACCCTCAATCTGGTCAAAACTATCCTCGGAGAACATCAAAGACTTGCAACTTAGGCCCACTAGTATATAAGCCTTCATTTTGTGTTATCCATGAAACACAAATAACCAGTGAAGAGGTCAAACTGAAAAGAAGTTTGTAATCCAGAGGTGACTTTTGTCATTTTCAACAGGGCCCACAGCCAGAATTTCTGGAGGGGTAGACTTTGCCAAAGTGGACCGTTTCCCAATGTAATGTTTGACTGTTTTGGCCATATTTGGGGCGGCAAAAGTTGAAACCTTTTTTCATTAAAACATCCTTATATTTTCTTGGCTTGCTGTGCACATTGAAAAGCAGCATGGGTTAGCATATTTCAAACAACAGTTGCCTGGCTTGTTCCTTTAAAGTGCCACAGTCAAATTTCCATCAGCAAATTACAAAATTCCTCAAAGCGACACTTTTTAAGAAGGCGGCAATTTTCAAATTTTTTGCATCAGTGTGTACAGTATTGTATTAAGCATAATGTGAATGGTTAAGCTCAAAATTGGTGGTATTCAGCAATAAAAGAAATGGGTGTTTCTATCGAATCGGGATCCTGATTATAATTAAAGGCACTGCTGGAAACACCCAATTTCTGCCGTCCATCGCACCACAACGAAAAGGGTGTCTTACTTGACTGTGCTAACTAAACAGGAAAAAAAAACAATCGATTTATGGGTTAAAATTTAAATTTATGATTAGTCATAGCCCTTTCAATTTTTGACTAGCGAAAACCCCTTTTCCAATGACTAGCGAACCCTTTTCCAATGACATCGAACCCCTTTTTAATTTCTGACTAGCGACACTCTTTTTAAAAGATTAATGAACTTTTGACTAGCACACCTATTTGACAGGCATTTTTGACGTCAGCCTAGGCTGGGACAATAACCACCCCGGATGCATATGTTAGGCTACTATGTCACGGATCTTGCCATGTAGTTTTTGATCTTCCTCGATTCAGCAACGTAAGTGCAATATCAAGTAGCCGAAGATTTAAATTACGAGCTTTGTCTAAAAAGGTGATGCCGCACAATAAATGCCTATTTTGTTGAATTCCCTGATTCATGGAGCTAAATGCACTTAGTAACATCATGCACAGCCCTAGGCTAAGTACATTAGGCCCTGGGTATGAGTAGTATGCACTGATGCTATATAACCTATAATAGTAGCATCCGCCTCCGACGGCTCACGTGTGAAACGCGACAAAGCGCAAACGCTATAGTGAAATTGGCAGCCTCAACGGAATAGACATGTCTGTTGAGGCGCTCGAAGTTGGCCAACCTCAACAAAATAAATATGCGGCAGAATTATTTTTTCTGTGACGCTGTGAATTCACTACTTACGCTTTCGCGTTCCGCGTGTACACTAAGGCACCTGAGACTAGTACATCAGCCTAAATGTTAGCTTATTAGTGCAATGATACTACTAACCTAAACGAGCTAGTTGCCATCAGCCAGAATGTTCAATTATTAGCCCTGGATGGTGGATGTGGCAGTTAGTGAACCGGTTGACTGGCAACCCCAATGATTTGAGGTTAACACCAGATTCATTTTACTTCACGCTATCCACGTGGGGCAATCCCAGCCACGCCATGACAGTGATAAAGGGTCCATGTTACCATAGTAAGCGGACAGGAGGAGATTTTTTTTGGTATGAATTCTCTCAAAATTTTTTCCACTGGAGCGGTTGTAGACCACCTACGAGAAAACGTTTGGAAGGTTTATTGGACAAACAAGTGCCAAAGAAAAAACCGCAAACCTTGTTGAACTTGCCTTGCCATCCGTAATCGTTCCCCATAGGAAACCCATGCTGACTTTCTGTCGTGCACGAGCAAGACAGAAACTACTAAATCATCATCTTATTACATAAAGACGGCGTCGTATTCGCTTATTCACTTAGGTGGATCTAATACATTGGTAAGATTCCAAATATGCAAAAAACCTAGTTTTAAAAATTGGGGGCAGGCTTTTCTGGAAAGAAAATTTCCTCAGGTCTCTTAAATGCCAAATAGGACTTTCTAAAGAGTGGACCCGGGCCATGGATTGGATAGTCATGTAGTAAACTGTATTGGGTGTATCACTATGCTTTCTATAGCCTAGGACATGAACTTGAAGTTCCAATCGACAGACTAGAACCTTACAGGCTTTAAACTAAGTAGTTGAAGTTGCGGCTAGGCTAAGTATTGGCCTTGAATTTAGACATTCAAGCCACCCCGGGTAGCCAAAACTGGGCTTTTAATGATTTCCCTTTTTTGATATGTAACAAGAATGCCCTCGAAGTCAGTTATCAAATCCATCATCAGCAGTAGCTAGCGGGAGGATGGCCGGATGACAGGCAGTTCCGTATAACACGTATAGCGCTGCCTTGTGCACTTACATATGCCTGCAGAAGAATCGGCCATCATCAATTTTTGATCCAGAACTTCTCATTACAAAAATGCAGGCTACTGTTGCCCGAGGTTTACGTTTAAGGCACCAATATAGCATTGTAGTCTATATTTGAAGCCTTAAATTTCCCAAAAAATGGCTTTGAGATTTGCGATTGCTGTTCAAAATTGAAGACGAAAATGTTTTGACTTTGGACAGCACATTTTTCAACGTACACATGGTAAAAACGTTTTATTCTCTTTTTTATTTCCACAACTTCGGCCGGGTAAACTAAATTGGCACCAGCATACAACACTGTATGTTTCTATTTTCACCCTTACTCTGTTCGATCGTGCTTAAACAATAATAATTGCGAAATTTTCGGCTTAGCCAAGTAAACTTTTGTGCTGTTTACGTTTCAAAACGTCCAACTCCCGGTATCTTCACAATTTCCCGGTTCGCGCATGCCGCTATGCGTTGCTTTAGGGAAAGTATTGCTTATTGGAGGGTTTTAGATTGAAACGCTCGCGTCATACCGCGTTTTGCACGCTCGCGCGCGCCTGCCACGTTGCGTCTCGTTGGGTAATGTCGTGCGTTCAACGGGTGTTCGATTTGTCACTGGGTGGTGCCAGTCCTTTTGTTGTATTAAGCCATAAAGTATCGCAAAATTGGGTTTTAAAGATGAACTCAAATTGTAAAGCTGTTTTTAAGAATGAGAATAAAGGTATGATTGGGGAACCGTTGCCCTCCTTATGACGAATTGAAACCGGCCAACACCGTTTATTTTTGCGTGGACGAACCGGCCTCCGGCCTCGCTCTTCCACGGAAAAATAATGGTATCGCCTTGTTTTTAATTCGTCGAAAAGAGGGGTAACGTTTCCAAAATAATACATTATTCTCTAATTCTATTAATTAAGTTAATCCTGTTTTCTACCTTAATTTTGTGGAATAATAATAGCGGCGGAGAACAGCTGAACATTCTCAAAAAGTGGTCACAAAATTTGTACCTAATTAACATATCTGATATTAAAATTACATTAATGCAAACTTAAGTTAGCGCTATCATTCAGGACAGCGTGTGCGCAATTTGGGCCCTACACCTTTTCCCCTCTCTCAATTAAAATTGATAGGTACCCATTTTAAACCGGTTTTGGTGTGTAAGGGTCTATGACTCCCTTTACCGGACCCATGCACACCGGATCCCCGTAGCTAATTTAAGTTTTTTTTGGCATATTTTTAACTCTCATAAGTACTAACAATAGGCTGAAACGAGTTTATCTTAAAGAGCAGTCTTCTAGCAATAAATAGACAACCGAATTCTTTGAACCCAGTCAAGTATTTTTAGGATTAACTAGAATTAAATTGGCAAAAATTTATTTTCCAGTTGATGATATACCACCATAGGCATAAAACGGTGGACTGACCACAAAATCATGATATGAGATTATGAATGATGTATGATCTTTTGTTCTTTATACTATAAAAGTTGTATTTTGCTTATTATCTATCGTAATAAAAAAAATGAAGTGGCATTATTGGCCAGAAATTTACATTAAATCTCCAAAATTATAAATACCAACCCACGTATACATAATTGATACGAACCAAGTTACGAACGTGTTAAGTCTACTCGGAGTCGTAACTTTAGTTTTAACGTAGTTGGCACGATCAAAAAGCCTAAGATTGAAGTTGCGACTGAGTTAGGTCACACAAAGGCTTCGACTATGTTACGTCCGGTTTCGCGAACGGACCCCTGGTCACGTGGAGCAGTGGGTGCCTGGGACATAGATTGGATGACAGTTTTGAACGTATTAGAAAGGCAATTGGGTGCTTCATTTTCGACAGCCAATCATATTCCTTTAAATATGTTGACTAAGCGCCAAATATCAAACAGAGAAATGATGTCCAATCAGATTGCAGCGGAGGAGCGGCAACGAATCAGTGCATGCGAAATTGGCATATGTATCAATAAGGTTTTGAGATAACCTACATATGCCTGTACATAATGTTGATTAATTTTGTTTGCACATAATACACTTAAAATATATTTAGAAATGGCGCATTTCCTTATTTACTGACCAGTTCTTGATTATGTCACTTTTTCAATGTTAATAAATGTTATTTCACTTGTCATATGCGTAAATTTAAATGTAATTCACATAATGAATAATGGAGTTATGGTCAAAAACGAACAAACAAATAGAAAAACCTTTTTGGATTTCACTTTGACGTTGTTGACAATTCGGAAAACGTAGATAAACTTGGTACCATTGTTTGCCATGATCAGTTTAGGTTTGACACCTACAACCCAAAGCCTCAGTTAAATGCTCGACCCTCTCCTTTGACCTTTGATCCTTCCTCACCCCTCACCCCACCACCACCACCACCACCACCATCTTATCACCTTACGAAAATACTTTTGTCACAAAGCTATACTAAGAGGATAATTAAACTTTTCAAATGGAAAGACTTAACTTTTAATTTCACCATGAACACACATACAAACACACATACGGAGGGTGTTTCACAGTCCACATTTTGACCTCGTTCGGAGGGGACAAAGATATTATAACAACTTACCATATTGATAGGCCATAATAAGCTCGCCTTCAAAAGGAACAATTAGCTAGATGGAGCTAGTTCCCCAACTTCGTAGTACATATCGTGCATGATAACTTATAATGCGCCCGTCTGTAGCACGTTTTGACGATATTCCTGTAAAAACAAATGATACTCGGTTAATTTAAATGCATTGCACAACTGCAGTGGAGTAACTACTTATGATGTGGAGTCCCACAGACAAGCTCGAACGCAGGGGGGGGCGTACGGTCGCAACCCCCAAATTCCACAAAAAGGGGCAAAAGATTTTGTAATTAGAATTGGGATCCCAGATTGGACTTAACGGCAGAGCTGGAAATGCTACGTTTATGTCCGTCCATGATGAAATTGTGCCACCTCGAGAAAATAACCTCTAACTTGACTTGCCCGAACTATTAAAATAACTAATGGATGAGCGTAGACACGTACATGGCGCTATTTCCCGGCTATTTCACATTGGAAGGCCATTTCCAGCAGCCGTTGAATTATTATCGGGGATCCCCGATAATAATTATTTTTGTACAAAATTCCTTCGTTTGTGACACATAGACATTTTCGAGCTTAACCATTCATTTTTTTTTTTTTTTTTTTTGGGGGGGGGGGGGTACGGTCGCAACCCCCAAATTCCACAAAAAGGGGCAAAAGGTCTCAATTTTTGCTGATTTTTTTGGATTTTTTTGACAAGAAAGTCCAATTTTTTTATGAGATGTTCAAAAAGTCCAAAAAGGAACATTTTATGAGGGTTAGGTCCACCTTTACCAAAAAAAGGTCCACTTTTTCGAGGTCCCGCACCCCGCCTAAAAAATAAATCCTGGTCAAAGTCTATCTGTCTATTGTGTCATACACGTCTCGTGCTAGCGTCTTTTGTTGTTATCTATTGTTTTCCCGTGCGTTATCTAGGCTCACGAAAAATATACGGCCATTTTTCTGTCATAGCTGTGCGAAAACGGTTTGCTGCAAAAAGTCACACCCATAAAACGTATCCTATACGTTAACTTCACGAAAACATGCGATTAACTATGACAAATCAGGTCTTGCAAAGGAAATTTGATCACAATGTGGTTCCACATGAGCCGTGTCCTGGCAATTAATACTCGGTATATGTTTGTTTTACATTAAGCCCCGGTTATTCTCGTGTGCGTTTGTATACGTTCGTACCGGACCTCGTGGAGTCTATAAGCGTGGTATGACCTCAATACATGAAGAATGAGACTAAATTGAATAAACAAAACGTTCTAGCATGTTTTTTCTTTCATTCAAATCTTACTCCAGATAACCCAAAAAACTCCCATAGATTTGCTCGTATTTGAAGCACTGATCAATCACATTCCGCAAGTTAGTTTTAACACTAGTTCGCGAAGGCTAATGCCAATAATCAATACAACCCATTTGGAGTTTGGCTAATGCTCGTCAATAGACGGTGACCAGGACAACTTGTTTTTAAATATGTTAAATTTAAATTGCACCAATTATTTCGTTATCAATTCCATTTTAGCATGGTTTGATAAACCACAATGTTAAAAGAATTAATGTTATATATCATACTCTAAGTGTACAATATATAATCAATGGCTATGAGGGCTTTCGGGAAAATAACACATGCTTATCGTGCGCTTGACTCGTTGACAAGCTGTCCCCTCGCGGCCTTCGACCGCTCAAGGGTAGACGTTTCATATAGAAGTCCCAAATGATGCAAGGGAGGTATTACAATTTATCCCGTCATGCGCTATATGATGTATTTGCCAATTTTACTACTCATTTGCATCCTTGGGACCTTCTATATGAACACGTCTACCGCAAGGATACCAAGTCACCGCTCAGCCTGTTTTTTTCACGAACGCCATCTAGCTTCATTGATATCTATACCGTCTATTGTGTGCTGCACGTATCATTTGCCCCCGAATCGTGTAGATGTTACGAATCTGCCATTCCCAGGCTGGCATAAGTTGGTGACATCATGGTTCATTGTCCCCCAAGTTGCGGCAGTAATCAGATAATTCACCACCTGGAGATACACGACATTATCTTTTTCCAATTAACCACATTTGATCAGTACCTATTTATAACCAAATTCCTGGTTTAAATTTATGCAGCAAAATGTCCGCATCTGCAGTAATCGAAGCCGCAGAAAGGTCTACCACTCGCGATTTAGGGGGGGGGCGGCACCCGGTGAGCGCGCGCCCCCCCTATTTTTTTGCAACAAGGGCGCCGGGCGCCTTGGAGATTGTAGAAAAGTGCTTTTGCCCCGCCACAGGGCCGGTCCGGGCTTCCGTATATCTAGGACCTTTTGTGGGCGGCCCTTGGCGACCAATTTGTAAAATTTTTCCGGCTCGCTCCGCTCGCCTGTAGACCTTTGTTTCACGCGGTTTGAAATTCTAAGAGCAGGGGGGTAATCTTCTTTGTTGTGATGTTTGGTGCCTCTGGTGCTGTGAAAAAAATTTAAAGTGCGTCGCCCTCCCCCCCCCGCCACACCCGCTCTTCGAATTTCGAACCGAGTGCAAAAAAAATTGGGTCTGCCCGGCCGAGCAATCGAGCCGAAAATTTTAAAAGCGAATAGGACGGGCGCCCCCCTATTGATAATTCCTGGATCCGCCCCAGGTCTACATGAATGAGAAAATAGCTTTTTGATTGTCAAGTACTCTCTAAAATCATTGTGCCGTAGCTAAGGCCGTTTCCGTGCTGTGAAGTTGCTTATAGGCAGACTTCATGGGTTCTGCAAGCTTATGACGAGCACATGAGCAGTCCTTGAAGCCTACATTTATTGGCAAAAGTGGACCCTTTTTTACCGAATATAACCCCTTTTTTTCCTACGCTCGCAATCTATTTTAAACTTACGACCGGGATCGAACGCGGCCCTTTTTAGGGGTTTTGGGGGGCCTTTTGGAATATGAGGGGAGGCCCCCCCCCCCCCCCCTTTCGCACCCCTATCCCCCACCCCCCTGGTAGGCCTGAGCAAATCATCTTCAGAAACATGTGTTAACTCCATAACCCCTCCCCGCCTCCCACCCCCCCTTCATTTGTTCAAGGACTGAATCCCAAAAACAGGACTACCCTCTCATCTACTAAACACCCAATTCCACTCAATTTTTTTTCTTCTCGCACTATTAAGATTTTTGGTAGGAGTTAGATTTTTTTGAACTAAACTCGCGTCTTTACAGTTAAAAGCTGTAAATGATATTACAAAGACTATATAATTAATTTAAATCAGGATCCCATGATCTTAATTAGCCGTCGTAAAGGTGAAACACATTTTTCCATCACGCCCTTTCAAGTTTCTGGCTTTAAAATGAAATTATTGGCAATTACTTAGGCATCACTTTTCATTTAAAGGCTGACTCAGAGATTTCCCGATGAGGGCGCACTCATTTTTCAAACAAATCGTTTTTTTTTTTGCATACGCATAATGCTTGTCCATATACTAATCACTGTGTGAAATAACTAAGCTAAAAACGAAATCCTTCATATAGAAAATCACAACTCTGTTATACAATTCCGGATGCGGAATGTTCGTTATACACGATATCCTATGGCACTGTTACACTGTGCATAAATATTTACTGCATGAAAACGAAAAATCTGATTCATCTGTAACTTTCGAATTAAGCATTTTAGGTGACTATCTTTAGTTCTAGATGACTATTTTTAATTACTGCACAAAAAATTACATATTTCAAAATCTCTGAATCAGCCTTTAAGAGCACAATCAGAGAAAATTATGATGAAGACCATGAAAATAGCTTTGAATAACAATATGTAATATGGGAAGCTTGGACCAAAAGATCAACAAAGTCCTATAAGTGCAACAAGTTCCGTGATGCCTCACGCGCCTCGTACATAATTCGTCACGAATCTTCCAATCAAAAGTCACATTTCGAGATATCGGCGATTGAATTTTTAAAGAATTCTGAACTTGCACATCTTAAAAGATTTTAGAATTTATTGATTTTATGTGTACATTGTGGGCATTAACGTTCTTCATTTTGAGCACGCTTTCCAATTAAGTTTCCTTAATTACAAAGTGATTCGTCTGTTTGGAAAAACTAAAAAACTTCCTGTTTCTATGTCAGAGGAAGCCAATGCATATTAATCTGTTTGAAGTATATAAATAGAGTCGTCCGATCACCTAAGGCGTGATTGAATGTACGTTTGCCTGTGCGCTAGAA
The DNA here is from genome assembly GCA_023653785.1 of Ophioderma brevispina. Classification (NCBI taxonomy): domain Eukaryota; kingdom Metazoa; phylum Echinodermata; class Ophiuroidea; order Amphilepidida; family Ophiodermatidae; genus Ophioderma; species Ophioderma brevispina. The sequence goes on along the minus strand of JAMKCH010087488.1, from coordinate 25,324 downwards.
ATGCTTATGCTTTTGTACGATTTTCTTAGGTAAAATCATCTCTCGCATGCAAAATAGTGTGTCAATGAAGATGGAAAAAGAACTGAAGAGGTTCGAGTTTTGTTATTTTTAATTAGATTGATTTTCATACACACTGTATGTTTTTCGACCAACTATGCCAACACTATGAGGTTATGAGGTATTAAATACATACTCTCTTCTTAGGGCTCAGTTCAGTAGCCTTGGATGGACACACATTAACCATATATGTCCTGGGCACTATAAATCATACTTAAAAATCAGGGGGTGTATTTACTCAATATATACTGGTGAATGAAAGCTACTGAACTGTGCCATGGGAATTGAGAATTTATTAGCTCATAGTGAAAATGAGTACCACTCATCTCAGATTTAAAAGAAAATTATGTGCAGCGAGAACATTACGTGTTATTTTGCATCGGAATCAGAGAAAGGGCTACACTAAAATGAACTGTACTCAAAATTACAATTTTATTGAATAAAAGTACGTTTGTTGGCTCTACTTATACTGCTACATACGTACAGCAGAAACTTAAAATGATTCATATGAATCAAACTGATACAAGATATTAAGTAGTGGTAAAAAGGGTGAGAATTAAGTTAATAATACTTGTATATTACTAGTTGACTTTAAGTACACATAAGCACTTTATTTTAAGTGCTTATATATGCTTAATGTTTGTTGTATATGGTACTTTCAAAAATAAGATCAGCAATATAAACATGATAAATAATATAAAACAATATCACTAATTATTATTTATATCAGGCTTCCGAGTGGTGCAAAGAAATCTTTGTATTGTACAGTTTCGGTAAAAGTCCCCGGATGTAATACAATATTATTTTGAATATTGTATCGCATCCGGGCATTTTAACGAGAACGCCATTATTGAAACACTATATCGTTCGCCAGTTGGACTACAACACTGTCAACGCAAGGTTTGGTTTGAGTCAGCCTGATATTTAAATAATAATAATAATATTGAATGCCTTTTTTTCGTATGATACAAGAATATATTGCACTCGCTAGAAAAATATTGTACTCGTCTTCGACTCGTACAATATTTTTCTAGCTCGTGCAATATATTCTTGTATCATACTCAAAGCCATTCAATATTATATAAATATTTTAGATCGTCGTATCTACATGTCATGGACGTAAAACAAAAATTTGTATAAATTAAGTTGATAATACGTACATGTTTATGGGAAAAAAGCAACGAGAACCAGATCAAATTATTATTTCTACATTCACATGTATGTTTTTGTTGCGTTGAAGTCAATGTTTGGGATTTAAGTCCTCAAATTAATGTAATAAATATAAAAATACAATAAGTCCTATTAAAACGAGCTGTAAACGCCATAGACTATTTAACATGATTGAAATTACTAATCACGTAAGTATGAGTACAACTAAAAAAATATCAGTGCACTGACGTGTGATAGTCATTGTGACTCAAACTGCACTGTTTGAAATTTTCCTTAATTGACGGAAATTTCTGGCAGCATAATTTCCAGACTTTTTTAGGGTAAATTTAACAGATTTTCTGTCAATAACGAACTTTGACAGTATTTTTAGCAGAAATTTGTCTCATATTATGGTAAAAAAATGTGTATTTTAACAGAATTTTTCCGTATTAAAATTACGGGAACGAAAAAAAAGTCCGGTAATTTTGCTGCCAGAAATTTTGAATATTTCCGTAAAGAACATTTTGTATGTTTTTTGTTTTTTTATTTTTATTGTTTTCTTAATTTACGGAAATTTCTAACAGTGTGATTATCGTAAGTTATCAATGTCATGATTTTTTGGCTAAAAATTGTTAAAAATAGTTTTAAGGTTCAACTTAAAGGCTGACTCACAGATTCTGTGTATTACTTAAGAATAATTTACTACAACTAAAGACAGGCCTAGTCACCTAAGTGGCTCAATTCCAAAGTTTGAGATGAAACGGGTTTTTCATTTTGATGTAGTAAACATTTACATAGCAGTGCCATAGGATACATGTATAACAAAAATTCCGGATCCGGAATTTGTTACAAGTTGTGATTTTCTATGAAGCCATGGGACACCATTTGAGCTTAGTAGCTATTTTACACATGTATTAGTATGTGAGAACAATCCTTAGTGCACATGTAAAAAAACACGATTTGGTTAAAAGTTGAGAGCGCGCCCTCATCTGGAGAATCTCTGAGTCAAGCCTCTTTCTAATTTTTGCAGTAATGTTAACGATACAAATCGGAGAGATGAGTAAAAATTACTCATTGTAATGCAACTTGTTGCTGTATTTATTGATTGTCGTGTTGTATTTCTTAAACTTTTTCGACGCAAATCAGTGAACTTAAATTTTAAAAGTTATGACAACAAAAAATTCATAATACTAAGCAGTACTCAGGCAATTTAAAGTAGATTTTACACATTTCAGGCTCAATAGCATTTCTCACTTTCTCATTCAAACTAACTATAAATAGCAAGTTATATTTTACTAAAAATGTTATTTTGTGAAGAATATAATCGCAGCATGTTCTCAAATCTATCTAAACACCAAAGATTCCAAAATAAAAAGACATGTTTTGACCATTATTATAGTGAAATTTTCATGTGTCAATTATTATGTGGTCCCGAATCAGGAATGGAGAAAATGATCAGTTTTCTCTACGTTTATAAATTTTTGAACTTCAGCATCAGTTAAAATTTTAACATACAACAGTGTAATGTGTGTGTGGTTTGCGTGTGTGTTCCAATCTAGTCTTAACCTTTAAAGAACATCAAGAATCCTTTTCTCCAAGTAATGTGAGCCGGGCGGTGAGCTAATCTGTTAGCTGTTCTAAGACGAAAAATAAACTTACGCTTTGTACGGTCCGTTAGGTCGGTGCCTCCTCTGCTTCTATCTTTTGACACAATGAACGCGCACAGTGCTGGAGACGGGACTGGAGAAAGCAGGTCCAACGCCCACCGCCTTCCTTGGCACGTTACAGATTTCGTCGTTTAACCTTGTGGGGCATGAAGCAACAATGAAGTTACTGAAGGGCTCATCGGGCCATGTTTTAGCATCTTCCTCCGATAAATATAGCAACCAGTATATATCCTAAATAAATAAAGACAATATGACAAGATTGACATGGCTAGCTTGAAGCATGACTCAAAAAATAGGGATTTTTTTGGGGGTGAGAAACAGCAAAATGCCCTAAATAAGGTGTTTCGAGTAACAATTTGCAAAATTTTCCAAATGGGCTTCTTTTAGAAAATTTTGCCAAACTTCACCCAGAAAAGTGGTCATTTGGGGTGAAAATTTTCAAAATAGATGGATTCATTGGGTGACAGCGATGCTGCAAATGAAGGGTCTTCAGGCTTACATGCTACCCCCCGGGGTAGCACCACTAGACGATTTTCGCTAATCCTGAAATTCAACTTTAATAATGATAACTATCTAGGATTTTCGCTTCACGTACAGAGCAAAAGTTCCCGGGCAACTCTCAAATAAAGGTCAACCTAGAACCCTGGCTAGAATCCTTTTTGTCCTCAGTCCTCTATACCTGTGTGTCTTTATTAGAGCCATGAAAGGTCTGTAAGCTCCAAAGAAATCTTTTAATTTCAAATCGAAAAGGGAAAGATTTACTGTAAAAGGGATCCACGGAACAAAATCATATAGGGTCTATGCTTCAACGGGGGGTCTTTACGGAACTGCATTCATGCAGGACAGCAGGAGAGGTGCTTACGCGTACGGTCTGCATAATGCCCGTTCTCCTTCCCCTATGCTTATGTTCTTCGGACTTTATAATCAGTTCGCTGCTTACACTTACGGTCCTGTTCCAAAAGTTGCAGACAACATATGTGTATGACTTTAGCATTACGCTTTTGCGACTATTATCAGTGTTTCCAGATATAGTGGGGAAAATTGGCATTTTGTTTCACAAATCTCTTTCAAGATATTTCCACTGTATACTTGATCATCGTGTACCTTGTATTATGTTTGAAATGGATTGACATTTCATAAAATAAAGCTTATAGCTAACAGTTTCTTAAATTATATCGGTAGCAGGGCTTTTTCTATATCTGAATATTGTCTCAGAATATTATTTCAATAATAATAAACGTTTATTGCGTTATTGACGGGATTTCCCCGATGGATCACGCGAGTATTCGCATATAATTATAACAGTGTTGGATTTGGAACATGTGACAGGAAAGTGCCATGCAGTTAAAGGTGGTTGTTCCGATTTATGTGTATTGTGTTCTCTACTTGATATGAGAGCCTGGCACTTGCACATACACCCCATCAAGTACCGTGGGAAGCAAACTTGCGGTTTCGATGGTAGACGCAATAATGCATGTTGCAAAGCCCTATTCAATAGTACTGTGCTAAAAAAGTGGTTAACCACTAAAACGGCGGTTTTTTGTTTATATCTTGGGAATGAAATGGATTCGAGGGCTCAAATTTCAGGACGACAATGAGAAAAATACGGCCTTTCATCTGATATCAAAATCGATACTACTTCCGGGTAAATCAGGGGGGGTCCCAAAGACGATCGGAACACGCCCCTTTAAAGATCCGGATTTAAAGATGCACTGGCAGATTTTAACTGTAAAATGGTCATATTTACAGTTTCTTTTTAAAGTACTTTAAAAGGAACATTCAATTTAATATCTTTGTAGGATACATTTTTAGTTTAAAAATTAGCAGCACGTATGATAACGGACCGATAAGTATACATTTCACTAAATATTCAGAGTGTTAGTCTTGTAAAATGTAGCAAGATACTTCAATTTTAAATGGGTGTAAAGACTCGGCTACTATAGTATCTTCAACACCAGTAAGTTTAATGTCGAAGCATCAGGAAGTCTTACAATATATGACTCTTGGCTTAGGCCATCCCAAGGAGGCCACTAGCCAATTATCTCAGGGCTGCACTCCCCACTATGCAAACATGGAGAGTTTGGAAGCTTTTGGAAAGGACATGTCAGCGTCATTGACAGATGTCTGTCCACTGACCTCTACACATGGATAGCGGGTCTGAGTAGCCGATCTAAACAACAGGAAGTTGCTTTTCTACCTTCCCAGTGGGCACAGATCAACGTTTCAACGTTGAAATGACGTTGAAACAACGTTGAGTTGTCAAATCAATGTTGTTTCGACGTCATTTCAACGTTGAAACGTTCAACGTGCCCACTGACTGGGTTGGTAATATGGCGGGAAACAATGCATACACCTTGTCAAAGTTAAGGAATTTTGTATAACAATAGAACATCTGTGTGGAATATGTGCACCAGCAGGTGTATGCAGTGTTTTCCGCCATATTGCCAAGGTAGAAAAGCAACTTCCTGTTGTTTCACTCGGCGACCATTCAACTGTGCGGCAGCCCGCCATCCATGTGTAGAGGTCAGTGTGTCTGTCCCTCGATATCCAGGGCAGCCAAAGTTCAACTACCAGTGACCTACTTGTAATGGCCTCATCCTAAAAATAGTGATGATGTCTGCGCTTTAATTAATAATCACAACAACATGGCTCTTACATCGGCTTCTACTCGGTAAGAACCATGTACTTTTGGTATTTTCTATCTGTAAACGGATTACAACACAGGGGCCTATTAATACAACATATTGCTCATGACATTGCGCCATCATTAACAAACGAAAATTAAAAAATAAGCTTTCCGAGGAATACTAATTAACCATACAAACATGACCGGGTGCTAGGATTACGAATGCACCTTAACGTGCGCGTGACACTGCATAAGTTAATAATAATAATAATAATATTTATTGATTTACTTAGATAATCAAAAAAAGAACAAACATAGTAACTCTGGAAAGAAAAATGGGCTAACTCAGCCAAACACAACACAAACCAATAGGTGCATTTCTTTCCATGGAACAACATACAAAACATAAATTAGAGTAGGCAACTGCAGGAATTACGCTTGTGAGGAAATACTGCTTACAAAGGGACTTGAATTGGGGGAAGAGAGCTAGCTTGCCTAGTGGTGAAGTGGATATTTTCCCAAAGGTCTAGGAAACGAGACAAAGACAGAATTGTATACGTAATTCGTCCTTGCCCGCCAATGTTGAAATCTGTCTTGAGTATACGACTTCTGTGGAAATAGTCCCATTAAAGATGTTGGACCAATATTATTTAACAGCTTGAAACAAAATTGCAAACCTGAAATTTAAACAAATCATCAACACTCAATGACAAAGTCAGACAACCTGTCAGTGTACTCTACATGCCCCAGTAACCCTGTTTCCATACAATAAGGACTCCTGGTAATCCTCCTTTGACTTAAGTCTCTAGTGTAAAGACCATTCAACTGTGCGGCAGTGATCTTGTTCGTGATCTTTAGGACATGAATGCCAAAATATTCTATATTTGGGCCATTCTCTCCAAAGTTTTTTGACAAAATAAAGTTAATGGTATTGCAATTTCTTTACATTATCATGTTAACTATTCTTTCGCAATTTTTTGCCTGAAATTTGAGAGTGGTACTTCAATTTTAAAATTATGTTGAAAAATTAAATAAACTTTATATATCCAAGTAATTAAACAGAATGTAATGATTGACCTTTGGTATTCACACTCGTTCCCAAAAAGACAAAGACCTTAACACGATAAAACCACTGTCCCTGTAATGTTCAAATTCATGTCAAATATGTCTGTGTGTACCGTCCCTTACACAATATAAATGGTTATTTTTGTTTTTTTTTCTTAACATGTCCTTGGTGTGATTATTTTACTGTCCACACACGTGAACCGGCACAAATATCCATTGTGTATTTGAAAACTTTACGTCCCATTCTGGTCATATGAATAATGTTCAGTGTTAACTTTTGGTTATTAGTTAACATATGAGTATGAGTTTGTTTAAACCAGAAAAGACGATTAATTTCACTAAAGACTGGTCCTAACCCCCCCCTTCGTTTTTTATGCACATTAACAATGGTCACCGGTTTTGTGTTTAATTAATGGGTGATTAACAAGGTACCACAGAGAGATCAAATAATTCATAATAATTCCGGGATAATAATACTGGAATGCAGGCCGCTGGCATAAAGAATTGACGGTCCCTGGGATTGCGCTATTAAATGGTTAATACAAACAGGGGTCCCCGTCGTCGCGCCCTGCTGTGCAATTTCCGACTGCCAGATAGTATTATGCCGAATATCATGAGCCTTATACTAATAATCTCTATAATCGTGTTGCAGGCAGTTGGTGCTGCCATTGTATCACTAACGAGCATGATGCAAATGTATCATGATTAAAGATGATGCAAACATGCGTAATCAAAGTGGGGTGCATAGGGAAGGCCCCCCCCCCGCCCGTTTGGAGAATCCTTTCCTCCTCTCTTGCCCCCCTGTGAAAATACCATAGGCCTATGGCTGTCCTAATAAATTTTATTACATGCTCCCCCCCCATGCTCCCCCCCCCCCCCCCCGAAATAGATGATATGTGCCGCCCTCTTTGCACCCACCCCAAAAAACTGGTTACGCCACTGGATGCAATATACCCGCCATTCCCAGATATTTAAAGCTTATTTTGCACTGACGTTATTTTTAATCGGCGTTCAATGTTAAATTACATTTAAAGGGACATAAATGGCATGAAAAAAGATTGATATATAGAAGAAGTCCTTACTGAAATCACTTCCACTAGTTTGAAAACAATTTTTTATTTTTTGTTTACATTCTGTAAAAACAGTAAAACACTGAAGATTTCCAGGGGGAGGTGGCAGTTTTGTGGCAATTTCTGGAACAGTAGGCTGACCATTACTGCCAGCATTCCAAACTATGAAATGCATGTTGTCATCAAGCTCACAGATCATTGCTATTGTATATGTTCTAATCCCGGCTAATCCTCTTTCACTTGTCCGATCAATATCTTACTACAGGAGCCTAAGTACATGTTTGCATTTATGTCTTTTTTTTCATGCCATATGTCCCTTTAGTACAATCATTTGTCCATTTCAAGACTAAAATCACAAAAAAATATGCATGGTTGAAAAATTACACCACTGTAGTCAAGGAAAGTCAATAAGTAATAAACATTTGACCCAACCAGTATATTATCGTGGTTTCAACATATGAATGAGATTGCAGAGTGGTAATTTCGTCGTTTTTTAGTTACATGCTGATAAATTTGAGATGGTTAAAAAAACACAGTGAATGTAGGGCCATTCTCGGTACGTGTGGCACTAAAAAAGTGTGTTCAATTTGATTTTCAACCCAGTGCTGTTTTGCCAAATTAACCAATAATCTGTATTACTGTTTGGTATAATGGTAACCTGTTAGTCCTCCAGAATTCAGATCCAATACCTAATCAAAAAGAATGTTTCCACTTTCGTGAGGGGAAATTTGTCATGGGGCAAAATGCATTCAGATGGTAATTCGTGATTATTTTAAATACTCAATTCATTAATCCCATGATTACTTCAGGGTCGCAGGGAGCAATTTCTGCGCCTGGGCATGCGTAAGGACTGATCTTGGGTCAAAACCGGTATTGCGCATGCCAATCGCTCGCTGCGACTGGAAAGTATATCATGAGCTTTTATTAGTTATTTCAGAAAGGGACAATAGTACTTCTTGCCATACATTACACACAATGTTGGGTAAATTAAAAAGTAAACATAGCAAAAGTAATTGGTAATTAACACATTTACATACATTAAAGGCTGACTCAGAGATTTCAAAATATAATTAATTTGTGGTAGCAATACAAATAGTCAACTAGAAACTAAGATTAGTCACATAAAATGCTTAATTCCAAAGTTAGGGATGAATCGGATTTTCCGTTCTTTGATGCAAGGTAAACAACAAGGACACGACCAACAAGATTTCTCCTTGGCGATCTATCAAGCGAGTACAGCAATCTGATTCTCCTTGTCATTAGGCCTATACCTCATTATCCCCCAGATACTTACGGCGTACGGGGGGGGCTTGGGGGCCTAAAAGCCCCCCTCACAAAGTCTCAAAGCAAAAAGAGAAGGAAAGAAAGAGGAAGGGAGAAAGAAAAAGAGGGAAAAAGGGAAGAGGAAAAAGAAAAGAAGAAAAAGAAGGAGAAGACGGAACATTGGATTTTGTGAATGCAAATTGCGGATTAAAAAGTGTCGGAAGAGAAGTACGCAAGGAACGGCGTTTTCAGGTCTTTGAAAACCCTAAAAACCTCAGGAGCTTCCGGGGCTCTGTCCCTGGACCCCCGCCGGGGCATTTGCACCTCGAACCATAAGGGGCCCTAAGGCGGGGCCCTGGACTCCACCAGGTAGTCCGCTCCGGATCGCTCCACTCGCTTTTCATCTAACGGTTCGAACATCTTTAGTCCAGCCCCCTCACTAAAATTTCCTGGGCACGCCCTATGGTAATCTTGTACATAGGTAACCTGTATGAGATCACGTGGTTCGACAGGGTTCCTTTGACAATGTGGGACATACCGAGCATATTTTCGGGCAGGCTCTTCTTTTGACATCCGAAGAAGTGGACCAAGGAATTCAGTTGGCGGTTGTCTAACGGGATGATCAGAGCTGAGAGGGACTGTGTCAGTCATGGAATAGATTCTGGTGTTGGACGTGGTCAATTCGCTTTATATTCACCGTAACATGACGTAGCAAATGGGTTGATTGTTCATGGTCTATCCACCCATGATTCACAACCATGATGCAGAATAGTGACACAATGGTGTTGAACAGCTTAATTTTTGTTTCAATAGGTATGTTTGAGCTCCTCAAGGTGTTCTAGCTTCCAAAATGCTAACCAGGCAAGTTGGACTTTCGTTTTTAAAGTCACTTAAAATTAGATGATACCAAGGGGTGAAAGCCCAGTTCCAAAACCAGTCGTCCGTGCTGGGCGCTGCATTTGCATATTGCACGGAAATAATTATTAGTTTGGGTGCTTGTATAAACACATTAATGTCAATTCGATACAAACAATCCGGCCAAATATATTCAGTGGTTGGATGTTGGGTGCATTGGGTGGTTAAATTTGGTCATAACCATGGCAACACAACGATGAAATGACACGTCAGTGTCTTGATTTAAATAAACCGCCTCAATGAATACATTCTTTTCACTATAGCGAGCCCTAAGCACAGAAGCGAGTGAGTATATGAGACACAATGATACAGGTACACTATTATTACACATGGCCCACCTCTAACACATACATTCAATTTGTATCATTACCGATTAGTGGATATGACCAAGCGGTACCCACAGTAAGTGGAAAGAGCGGCGGCAGCATTGATTTCTATGTTGGTACTCTATGTTTTCTTTGTGGTAGGAAAACATGGAGACGATGAATTTCTAAAGATTACGTAAACGTTTTGCCTCTCTATCTATATAGAACCTCGTTGGATGATACCATTGAACCGAGGTATTTGAAATCGGTAACTTGTTTGATTGGCTCTCCATAGACTCGTAGTGCAGGCTGAGGGTTACAATTTACCGTCACATACTCTGTCTTTGGTGCAATGATTCAGTGGCGTAAATTTCTTTTTGACATGGGTTTGGTGAACATTTATGAAAGAAACGGTGTTTGCTGAAAATATCCATCACTATCACATTGGCGCGCGAAATGAGCGCCCTGAAAAATTTTGCCATTTGAGAAGCTAAAATCCATTTAATGTCATTGTAATTATAACAAAATGCGCGCGAGCGCGCTGAATTTTACCATTTTTAAACTATTATGGTAAAATATGAGCTTATTTTGGTCAAAAAAACAGAAAGGCATCAACATTGGGGGAATGATCGTATTGACCATCCCCCTGTCATCAAAATATGGGGGGGGGCATAATCCCCCATCCCCCCGGATTTACGCTATGGCATGTTAACAAGACCCAGCGTCTGCTGCTGCTTCTGTGTCATGGTTAAATGGGTCTGCGCTGGAGAAATAGTTGATTCAAACAAGGCGATATCATCCGCGAAATCCAGATCGTTTAAAAAAACTTTCAAAAGACACAATGGAAACCAAGTTTAAACCAGTCTTATTAAATAATTGTGGTTCTGTGGTAAACTGATCATATGCATATTTCAGTTAACATTTTAAAAAAAACCTGTTATCTTCTCAATATGTCTTATCAAAGTAACAAAAATGGTGAGTGGCCCGTGTGGCAGGAGATCTGGTCCGCGCTCTTGACTCGGTCCGCCAACCACTCTGTCAGGTGACATTATGGCCAACACTCCGTTATCAAAAAGGTGTTTTCTGGTGCGGCTAAAATTTTTTGGTTCTTGTAGTATGATACGTGACATGTATAAGCGGGTGCTTTCTCAATCATACTTTACCGCGCAGAAATCTCAGCACTGATTTGCTTCAATTGCACATGCTATTCTCGCACTTCTTGGTTTGGCAATATCAGTCAGAAATATAAGAAGAATGCAAATCACCCTAAAACAGATTGCAATGTTTGTTTTGAAGTTGTCCGCCAGAGATCATATTGGTCAGGTGGACCTCAATCAAGTTTAAAGTTCCTCAATATCTCTGACAGAGTTAAACATTTCACGGCTCACCATTTCTTCAACTTACCATTCTCCCAGGTGCTCTCCTTTTAAGCAGAACTTCACCAGATCATCAAAATTCATTCTCACAGAACCAGATCAAGTGATTCTATCTAACTTTTTTTGTTCCCAAGTAAAAGGTATTGCGCACATAATTTTTTTATCAATGTCATTCTGATTGGGGAATGCAACTGGCAGCTGCCACCAAACATCAAGGACATTTCCACCAAGCATCCTTTAACCCCCTCGTGCGTCTCCCGAAGGGGGGGGGGTTGGTTACCACCCCCCCCCCCCCTCAGGTTTTTTTTTCTCCGGCTTGCTAAAAACCCCCTATTTTTGTCCAAAATTATTTAATGTATTGTCAATATTGACATGTTCCGCTCCTTTTTAATCCAAAAACAAACATCCCCGGGTATAGGTATGATACAGGGTGATCCAAAGTGATGGATGGGGGGGGGGGTGGTAACCACCCCCCCCCCCCCTCCGGAAGAGAGTACCACATGCCTACCACAACACAGGACATCACATCACAGACCCTTGATTTGGTACCAATATATAGCTATGGTCCTCCTCTTTCCATGATACCAAAATGAGTACCACATGCCTAGCATTACGTCAGAATTACGTTATAAAGTTCGCATATCAGCACACTGCCATTTCCATAGACACAACCAGTGAAAAATTCAATTTTTCGCCAAAAAGGTTGAAATAGATTTTCATCGGTTTTGACTCTACTTGATGGATAATGACAGGTTTTTATATAATGACAAGCATTTTTATAGCATAATAAGTTGTTGTGAGTCGCTAAAATGCGAAAATACACACTTTCCAACCCTATTTCAGTATTTTCCGTATTTTGTCTTCTCAACATATGACGTCATGCTTACGTCAAATGGGTATGTTAGATAGCTTATTTTTTGGTACCACTAGGAATAGAAAGAAACCCTAAGCGATCCATTGGTACAATTACCGGACTCGGGTGTTCAGTAACGAAAATCACAAGGGGGGTGGTAACCACCCCCCACCCCCCTTACGGCAATTTTGTTACAAAAATTGCTTAGGTAGACGAGGGTTAAAATGAAATGTAAAACATCTTGCTTGTAATACTCCTGAGCCAGAAATGGCTGAGTGGTACAGTTTATCCCCCTCCATTGGCTTTCTTTTCTTCATTTATCGTTAGTTTTATTTCCCTGCACTTCACTCACGACCTTTTTTCGTTTATTAGGACCCAACCAATTGGAATAAGCTTCCTTGCAGTGTTTGTGGGGCAGCTTAATGGGCTATCCGGTTTGTCAGCCCCTTTTTTTTTTTGTTGTGTCAGTGGTGTTTTTCATCCAAGTATGGCTTTGTAATTACTCTTTATATGTGCAGTTTTTACTATTTCTGGTTGTATATTTGTTAGTGGTTGCTTTTTTTATTGCTATTATATTTATATTTGTCATATGTTATGGGACTTTCATGCTGTTATTACGCAAATAAAAACAAACAAACAATGGTTGAAATAGGGCAATCGATTTCAGTTGACTCTTCAACGCAACATTAGTTTTCATGCTTTAATGACCGTTGGCGTCTATGGAGCCCTGACTGGTGGTTCCTGGCGGACCATTCTTCCTTTTAACACGGTCACTGTGTGGACAGTAACTAACCAAAGAAAAAAAGAAAAAAAACCACAAACTGGCTTTTGACATGAATATGAACTACTAGAGACCTGGTTTTCTAGTAATAAAAACATTTTGTCTTTTTGGTCACGGTGTGACATACCAGTCAATTTTAATTCTTGGTTTTACTTGCCTCTTTCCTATAAATTTGTAATTTTTCAACAAATGATTTAAAATTGAAGCCATCAATCACTTGAGCAATTTTTCAAACATACTGAACCCTAGAAGCAAAATGTGTAATAATATCACTTGTTACAGGCAAATTTTTAACACATTCATTTTTGAAAACAAAGGGTGTGTTGAGCTGAAATATCAAGCAGGAAACTTGGAAGGATATTAACATGATAATGTAAAATTTGTGCAATCCATTAACTTCATTTTATGGCAAAAGGTTTACTTTTTGGTGAATGACCACCATTAAAAGAATTATTATAGCTAATAACAAAAAAAACATGGTGTAAATTGGGTGGTGATCATTTTTTTAAATTGATACTACGTCCTGACACAAAAAAATAAATTAAAACTACAGCTTTCACCGCACGCATGTGTCGTCTTCGTCTTGGTTTATAATAGGAAAAGGTCACAACTGTGGTGACACTACCAGATACCATACCCCAGTGTCATGAAAATGAGCACACCTGGGAAACTCCAAGCAATTTGAGAATCTGACCATTTTGGGCCCATGAGCCTCTAGATTATACCATTGACTTGACTCGGCATGAGGTGGGAGTACTTTGTGGGTCACTACCCAATTACCATTACATGCAAGTCCAATAAATTGTTTACGCGTATGTTACAAGCAGCGAGCAATTATGTTTAGGGTCAACATTTGGGAGTCAGCTTTCTACCACATCACACACAACACAAGACCAGACAACATACAAGCCCACACCCACTACCAAGCAATCCCTATGTGCCCTCCTGCAGACGACACAAAATACTGCGTTTCACTGAGCGCATGTGTCGTCTGTCTCCGCGATTTGTGAATGGGACAAAGTCATATGAGGTCCACAATATGTGGGAAAAAAAACTACCCAAGGCCATATGTTTCTAAGGGTCACGTGCAAAATCGTAGACTTATGTGATACCCAGCAATTTGATATTCTGCCCTTTTTGGCCACGAGGTCAGTATGATGTTACCAGACATGTGGACACTACCCAAGGACCACTATACCCAAGTGTCATGGTGAAATTGGTTCGACATACATTGCATACACCGAGATACACCGTGACCATTTTGGTGCCATTACGTCTAATGACTCTATATTGATCTTTGACCCCCTCGTGGAGTGTTAGCTACGGCAATACCCAGACCATTACATTCAGTGCATTGAAATGTTTGCATTTTACTGTGAAACAGCGGGCATTAGTTTATGAGTTAACATTTGGATCGACCTTTTCCACACCAACACACACGAACAGGATACACAGACACACACGCATACCAAAGCAATCCTATGTGCCCTCTGCATACGACGCAAAAACTGTCCAAAGAGCAAAGAGAGAGTGGTTTGTCTTTTAATTTTACATTTATTTTTAGGAATGAATAGACAGTGTAGTTAGCGTATTATTTATTATATATAACATCGTTATACTATAAAATAGAAGTAATAATACCTTAGTGGTATTTTGCCTTGTTTTTTACTTGCTCTCGAAAATGTAATGGAGTGAAACTTTCACTTTAAAGATTAATTTCACAATCTTTCCGATTGCTTAGGTGGCACTGATCACTCTAATTAATCATGGCTTTTAAGAAAAATTGAATTTAACTCCACGGACGTGAGAGTTCACTTTGCTTCAGAATAATTTCACCCGTCAGTTGGGAATTCACTGCTTGAAGTAAAATACATGTGGAAACAGTGCGGCGCCGGGGGGGGGGGGCATGGGGGCATTCCCCCCCATTTTTTTCCTTTTCAAAAAACTTTTAAAATTTCCCCCCCCCCAGTTTTTCCCCCCCCGGTCGAAAGAAATGACGGATTTGGGGCAAAATGCGTGATTTGGTGCAAAAATTAACGATTTTGGGCCAAATTTGAAAATTTCCAATTTTTCCATTTTTGGCCCCCCCAGAATTTCGCCCTTTTTTTTGCCCCCCAAGATTTCACTTGCCCCCCCCCCCCCCGTTGCCCCCCAGAAAAGAGGTCTGCCACCGCCCCCCACTGTTTGGAAAGTTATCACTGTCTTCAATCCATGAAATTTAAGTATATTTCACTCTTCTACATAGCACGACTGTACTTTGCAAGCTAATTCAACAAGTACTGTTTTATTTTAAATGTTATAAGTGGTTGTCAATGTGCTATACCATCTATAGTGTGTAACAACACTCCTGCAACGTTTGCAATGCATCGAACTATATAGGTCGTCCATTATGGAAAGAACTTTCCAACATTTCGTCGGTAGAATGTTCATCGTAAACATTTTCTCTGATATAAAACTCCTTTTACAAGAATGTAGAGTGGTGTTCACTTAAAGACACTATCATGATTGAAAAATATTTGAAATTTGCAGAATAGCTTCAAAGTGAAGGATAAGTCCTGTAGAATTCTCATAATTAACCTTTTTCTCAGCATGTAGGAATTGACAGAAAAAGGAAGAAAACGGCAGTGTTCCAGATACGCTCTCCATTCATTACGTGTTGTAGTAAATGTCCGAACGGACGTATTGACTAAAATCTCCGATCTGTCCTTATTAGGTTGCTTCTGTTCTATCATTTGCAGGGTATGTTAGGATACTGTACTTGTTACATACATGCCAAAATCATTTTGATGATTTTTCGATTTTCTGATTTAGCACATCACCGATAGTGGTCTTTAATGAAGAGGTGAACCGGAATCGGAAGTTTTGGAAGTGTGCTAGCCACCAAAACACTAAATTGCCATAGTGTGTAGTGTATGGAGGACTGGGCTAAAAAGAAAAATGTCAGAGTCATACATTATTGTGATAATGGGGGACACCCATGGAATTCTATGGGATATTAAGATGTCTGTTCTTTGTTACATGTCAACTGTGTTCTGGATAGTCATGACCTGCTATGTGGAAGTGAAATAAGAGCCATATTATGTTTCAAACATTAAATATTAAATATGCCAGGTAAAACAAACATCTTCACGTACTCACAATACGTGATTTGTGGCTGTCCGTCCATTTACCTACACCATTTCGGTAATGAAGGCCTTTGATTGGCTACTCATTAAATCCTCACTATTCTCCATCACCCTCTTCCAACCAAGGGGGGGGGGGGATACCCCCTAACGATGAACCCTGTCGCCAGTGCGTAGCCAGAGGGGGTGGCAGGGGGGGCAGCTGCCCCCCCCCCCCCCCCCGTGGGGAATCTTGCCCCCCCCCTCTTGCCCCCCCTGAACATTTAGTGAATTTACATAGGCCCTAACTATACTAACAAATATTTAATACTTGGCTTGCCCCCCCCCGAAAATACATGTGCCCCCCTTTGCCCCACTGAAAAAAAAGCTGGCGACGCCACTGCACGTCGCACAAAACCAACGAAAGAGCCAGGCTTTTGGTATTGTAAGTTTATGGCCTTTGCGGTCATTTTAGCGAAAACAAGTTGGAGGTACCACCTTCAGGTAGGTCAGGATGGCCCGTAAAGTCGGAAGGTACGGGGTCGGGGAGGGGGGGGTGGTGCCACCTTCCTAACTTTCTGTGTAAAAGGTTCTTGTTACGTAGATCTACTGTCAAGTAAATACTGACAAGGTTTTTATTTTCAAAGAAAGTGAGGGGGGGGGGTTCTTTTTTCTTTCAATCCCTTTTGTATGCTTACTTTGGTACCTATCATTGCGAAATAATACCAGTTTTGCTCGCATGAATGGCAAAAAATGGTCGAAAAAACCCTTATTTTGGCGATTTGCGTACAAATTTGCTTAAAAAAGCCTCGTTATGACGTCACTATGGACGTCATTGTTTAAAAACTTGATATGTATGGTACTTGATTTGAAAAAAGGACATATGTAGCTACACAATAATACCAAACAAGATGATGTTTCTCCTTAATACGGAAAATCAGGGAGGGCATGGACGTAGTAGAAAACCCCTTGGTTGGACGAAGGGGTGGGTAATCAATTAATCATGGACACCATTATGTTGTCACAAAATATAGAGTTAAGTATAGGAGGAGAAACGAAACCTTAAGGGTCTCCAACTCCCAACTTCACCTATGTGTGTCATTGTTACGGAGCAGATCTGACCCACTCTGGGAAGAAATTAGAAATTATTTTCTTTTGTATTTTGTGCCCATAACTGGACAAATATTCACACAAGCCCTATCGGAAGCACTACGAACCAATCATCGCTCCTTCATAACATCAAAACACACAACCAAATCACCTGAATTGTATTTTTCTCCCGAGGGTTTCTTGTGAACCATAAATCAAATATGAAGTTACTAGGATCGCCAACTGCACCTTTACACGTCGCGCCAAGACTGGACGAATCTTTAGGAATTGAATGCCCAAAAATCTATTCTATAATTTCTGATAATTTTCAAAATATATCATCTCAATTGCTAAAAATTGTTCCTTTTGAAAAGCAAAAATGTGGATCTTTGCATATTTGAGAAAGAAACTTGTCTTCAAATACGGGGTCTATTAAGAAAGCAGAGAAAGAAATGTGGTTGCAGTGGAAGAGAGATAAACTAGTAAGTGTGGATATGAGAGCTGACAAACAAAAAACAGCGCGCAACGGTCTATTGGCAGGCACAGGCCTACTACTCGAGTGACCCCTCGGGCATAATGAACCAGTCCAAGGTTTGATTGCGCTATCAAATGAGGCAATACGAAATAGACAGTAGCACATGTTGCAAACTCGACTGCCAAATTACAAAGGAGGTTTTTTTTTTTTTTTTTAAATTAGTCGAAATTTACTAAAGCTTGCGTTTACGTATTAAGTGTCTTGTTGATTGCAATGCATTTGGATCACAAACAACGAATGGATGTGGATGTTTTGCAGTGTATACTATTGCCCGCGCTTGTTCAGAGAATCTTTAAAAGAATTAAATTCCAATGGCGATTTCTTTAAAATCCGGAGTTCATGTTAACACATCTACAAGTGACAGGAGCCAGGGGGAGATTTTTGTAGGATAAGAATTTCTCTCAGATTTCACTGCGATCGGTTGTAGACCACCTGACGAGAACGTTTCGAAGGTTTATTGGACAAAACAGGGGCAAAAGAAAACGAAAAAACCCGCAACCTTGTTTTGAACTTGCCATGCTATCGTAATTCGTTCCCCATCGAAAACCATGCTTTGGACTTCTGTCGTGCACGACAGAAACGACTAAATCATAATACTATTACATAAAGACGGCCGTATTCGGTTTATTCAATTCAGTTGTGAATCTAATACCTTGGTAAGCATTCCAAAATATGTAAAAAAACCGGGGTTCGAGAAAACAATGAGGGCGGTTAATCATGGGAAATCTTCCTCCATTGTCTCTTGAAGTAATAATTGTTTCCAGATTTTCAAGCTTTTTAAACAAAATGTAATTAGATTCAGATTGTAATAATTAGCAAATTAAGAATAACATTGTTTTTCCGTCTTACACCTCATGGTAAATCTACAAAGATAGTCAGAATTTTTTACTGTTGTTAAAAATCAAAAAATAGCACTTGTTGTTGTCAAACATTATGAGTAAGATTAAATGCAGCTATCCAAAGTATCAATATCATACTTCAGATTAAAAACTTCTTGATAGTATACAAAGACAATGTATACAAAATAACCATCAAAAATTGAAATAAAAATATACAAAGCGGGGTTCACGCTTTGAATGGGAGGGGTTGACCCCCTCCCGCATCCACCCCCAGACAGCTTTATATACGAACTCTCATGGGGAAAAACTCTTGCTTATTAAACAAAACTTATACCCATCAACTATATTTTACTTTTTTTTAAAATGTTGATCATACCTATAAAAGCTTATTGAAATGTTTCTATCAAATTTACATGGGGAAAAATGGGTTTGAAAGCTGAAATTGCCAAGGGATTCCGAGGTCACGCGGGAGGGGGACACCCCCTCCCGACAATCACCCCAAGGCAGCTTCTATACTAACTCTGCATGAACACTCTATGCTTATTAAAACAAAAACTTAAACCATCACTATATTTTACTTTTTAAAATGTTGATCATACCTATAAAAGCATTATTTGAAATGTTTATATAAATTTACATGGGAAATGTGTTTTGGAAAGCGAATATTGCACGGATTCGAGCTTCACGCGGGAGGGGGACACCCCGTCCGCGCAATCACCCAGGCAGTTCATATATTTAACTTGCATGAACACGTATGCTTAATTCAAACAAAACTTAACCCATCAACTATATTTTACTTTAAAAACTGTTGATCAGACTCTATAGCCATTAAAACCAAACTTAACAATAAACTATATATTTTACTGTTTTAAAAACCACTGATCATTACTTCTTTAGCATTTTAAAAGCATTACATATAAAGTGAACCAACTTACACATTTCAAGTTTGTTCTATCAAATTTGATAGGGAAAATGTGTTGTGAAAGCGAATATTGCAAGGTTCGCACCGTTGCGCGGGAGGTGCATGACCTATTACCTAAAAACCCGGACACCACCTCCACACCCACCCGGACAGCCTGATAAATGAACATCGACTTAAATGGTAATTCAAACAAAACTTAACTCATCAACTATATTTTGCGTTTAAACCTGATCCTACCTATGAAATGAAAACATTCCAGAAAATTTCAAATTGTTTTTATCAAATTTGCTGGGAAAATGTGTTTTGGAAAGCAAAGATTGCACAGGGTTCTGTGCGCATACGTGCGAGGTGCCATGATATACATAAAACCCGGCCCCCAATATGCAGGGGCCTAACATACACCAAAAAAACATGACAAAATGAGCAACCGCCACCAAAAAATCCATTGTCCTTCAAGAGTAGGAAAAAAAAAACAGCCTAGTGACTTGAAGAAAAAACCTGCCTCCAAAAGCAAAACGAAAAAAAATTGCCCTTACCCAAAACTTCCAAACCCCGACCTTGAAGTCTAATGTGCGTCCCGTAACCTTGAATTGTTTAGGGTTTTACAAGACATAGTTTCTAATGTTGAGTTCTTTACTACAATTAAGGACACAAGGCAGTGTGTATACCAAGTTTTAAAATAACAACCCCAAAAACAGCAAAAAAACAAAAAAAAACAACATTAGAAACCTCCAGGATAACCAAGCTGGACACACACCGTAGGAGATTAAAGAAAACAAACTTCACTTTGTTTGACGCGTGCCTGGACGCAGCAAAACAATAGATGGAAGGTATCGTTAAGGTCATAGGAAATGCAAATAGAATTGTGTGGTTTCCGGGTGTGGTTGTGTGTCAAGTCTACAAAGTAGGGACTAGAAAGCATTCATATTTGGTTGGTGATGAAATCATTAGTGACTATTGATTTTTCAGAGAGTAGAAAATTCCAAGTGACTGGTGGGAATCTATTCATGGCACTGACTGCAAATCAATAGTTTCATATGATTGTCATCACATTTCTTTTTTTGTGGCCTGTTATTGGAATGGAATGCCCCTTAAAGATTTGGACTAGGTTTGTCACCTCATTTCCTGGGACCTTTAAGGGGGATGCCCGAGTTAAGTCTATAAATTTTTCATCTCGATAGAATGGCATTCACTCGAAAACCCCCCATCCTAACCCCATGGGGGCTAAAAACGGGATTTTGAATCCCAATAGAGTACTGCCGCCGAGGTTAAAATTAATATTGGTTCGACCAAAAAAATTGGCGCCGCATATTTTCGTCCACAACATCCAAACCAAACATCCCCTTTAGACCCTAAGATTTCACAGGGTGGTTAAATGAGAAAAGAAAAATAGTAGCTTTATTTAATACCAAAATTTTGATACTCCGGTAAAATCTTGGGTTAGAAATGTTTACTTTAGTCAGGACATTAAATTTCAATATTTTGCAAGATGCCACTTTTTAGGGAAAACCCAAATATAGTATTTTAGAATTTGTATTATTTTCATACGGTTTTGGTTTTTGGGCTTTTCAGGGTTCTTTCACGCGTTTTCAGTGTTTTTGTTACCAAGTTTAAGAGTTTCTGAGTGATGGTGAGTGGCACCTATATAAAGTTGATAAGCTCATCGTAGAAATTAACAGGTAGTTCCTGTAACAGTATAACGTTGACAAAAGAATTGCCTAACTTGCCAAGTGTCCTCTTCGTAAATATATGTCACTTCATGGCAAATCAGTAACCTCATTCTTTTTTAAATGTACAAATAACAGGTGTATTATCACCAAAAGGAACAAGTACACCTTTTCATTAATTTTTATGCCCTTTTTGAATTAAAATTTTAATTTGCCAATTTTGTTGCAATCCCTGTAGAAAGGTTAAAAATTTGAATATCTTGGCACTCTGAAAGGAGATATAAATGTTAAAAAAAAACACTAAAAGTTTTCCACAGTACAATTAATTTTATATTAAAATCTCCAATTTTGATAGCCAGTGGACTTCAAGCGCTTCTTATTTTATATAGATGTAAGAGCATAGGAACTAATCAATTACCTTCAAAATACATAAATTAGAAACATTGGTCAGAAGCGAACACCAAAACACTTGCTTAACTTAAGAGTTAAACGACACATCACGTTTTACAGCCATAAGAAGACACACACTAAACTTAAGTTTAACACGTTCAGACTTGTTCTATGCAAATTGACCACTGCGCTTGCACACCAAGTTTTTAAAACAGAGTTCCTAACCATATAAAGTTAATTATGTTAAGAGACCACCAAGTATACTCAAGGCGTCTGCCCCATGGCAACTGTCCCATTTCAAATTCCTTTGTTAAAGGAGAAACCTGTACTAAGAATAATTATATAATTACGCTAGAAAATTATATTGACCACATATCCAGTGGTTTCATGGAAACACGGGATACTCTACTAAGAAGAAAAGAATTAAAAAGATTTTGTCTGACCACGCGCCTATTTGAAATTCGCGCTTGTGCATATGGGATATGTAGACGTGTTTGCGATACGGGCGGCACAGTAGCGTAATTACACCTTTCACGACGTGATGCTTTCATACTGTATATTTCCTATGGCATGTATGACGCAAAACGTGCCCGGCCGTTATCGCATAACACGGTATACACTAGCGCGGTTTTTAAAAAGCGCATGGAAGACTAAAATGGTTGAGTCCATTTTTACGGTTAAAATAATTTGTTTTTCGATGAAACCACTCTATATGTGGTCATAATGATTGATGGAATATATTGTATAATATTATTCTTGTGTACGGGTTCTCTTTAAGCAACGGTCCATGATATTCCATTGAACAAAGTGTGTATTTAAATTTAATCCAAAGCACACTTTATTGTTTAAGGTTAATTAGTAGTTAACTTGAGTTTGGAATTAGTATCCCTATTTCTTGTTTAAAAGGCCGTCTTCGTCAGGATTTGAATATTTGCACTATTTGATATGCTTAGCTTTGTTCTTGTTGCTAGCCTTTGTTTGCTTGATTCTTGTTGTGGAAGATAGGTTTTAGTTCAATGATCTGCTCAGAGACAGGTCGAGCGCCAGAAGAGCAGAACCGTCGGAAACCATGTATCCAATACGGAATAAAAATAAAGCCAAACTCTCGTAGTAACATTATCCAAGACGACGAATTTTTCCCAATTTTGAAATTTGTTCGACGGATCTGCAGTCGACTGTTTCTGGATCAGATATTGTTGGTTATGTGGTTCTTGGTATAGAGTTCCCCAACCCCCTATGTTTTTCTGGTACGTAGCTGTTTTGTATCAGTCTTTCTGTGAGATACCCTGGTAGATTATTATTATTCAGAACACCATCATTTCAGTTGTTTAAAAACCCAGGTTTTTCAGCGAAAGACGTTTTTTGTTTATGGTTCGGTCTCATTGGGCGCCCTGCATGGTCTTTATTTCTATCCAGTTACGAACAAGTTACAATTACATGTAAAACCTGCACGTAAATCTTATGCACCCATATTACTTAAACAGCAATGATGTAGATGATATTTTAGTTTTTTAGGTACGGCAGGATGGATAATACTGTAAACCACGAAACGCCCTTTAAACTTTTAAGCATTCGGTAGACTGGTAATAATTGTAAATCAGTGAGTCAGACCAATCAATGATTAATATCTTATCATTAGTAAGGCTATAACAGAATCCTTCCTACAGTTTCTAAACAAAACAGCAGTTGGGGAAGAAGGTTTGAAGATGTTTTTTCTATATAGTCGGTACCGCCAGTGGTGGACCTCGGCAAAATTATCAGGTGTGCGGGCGCCCTTGCAAAGTTCAAATTTGGGTTGGCCGAACTCCAAGTCTACCGCACAGACCGGTAAAAAAGAGGACAAATATATCTAAAAACGGGGAGTCTCTAGGCATGTAGGACTTACCTACCTAGATAATAGAATTTGTCGTCATATGTCAGTCAGGCAGCAAAAGGAGTTCCACGTCGCCGTCATGAAGGAATAGCGATTTTCATCGACCAGGTTATTGCATTAACCACTCAATCTGGAACATTATTTACCATTAAAATCATTATAAATCTCACTCACTCAGGCCATGCCATATAATTTCTGCCCATATGACACAAGCTGGTGTATTCTTTTAGTGATCCTGAAAGTTTGAGTGCATTACGTTGGGTAATATAGTTTGTGGCACATCGTTTCTGCCCAAAAATCACCTCGCAGCGGAAAAGTAGCAGATGACCAGTTCCGACATAACTCCATGTGACGTTGCTAACGAGCTTCGTAAACCTGGCGGACCCCTCGTGTCCCTTTCGTGGCGGGAATGAATAGTCGTTCTCTTCTACAATTAAAATTATAATTACTGATTTTTGAAGTCCATCTCTAATAGCATATCGTCGCACTTGATTTTTAAAATATTATTTAATATTATTTTAATTAATATCCTCATTTCTTAACGATCCGGCTTTGGACAAGATGATAAGGACCATTTTAAATGACGTCAATGGGGATTTCCCTATGGGATTCCCCTGTCCGCGATCGGCTACTGAACTGTCTTCGTAAACAAACAACTTTCGATGGTCCCTAAAAAGCTCCAAACTAGTTTCAAACTAAAACTCAGAGCAAATCATGGCTAATTTAAAATTTTACCATAATTTTTGTTAAACGTCCAAATCGTAGCTAATCGTGAACTAATTGGGAGAATTAGAATCCCCAGTTTGTGCAAAATCCTAGCCTACTCAGTGACTGATCTCCGCTGTCATCTTTGGTGTAATTTATAGCCTAATACTAAATTTTCGATGGGGCATGCGGCATTACACAGGGACTGGTGGCTGCGTTTAGATTTATGGGAGGGAGCTGGTGTTGTGGGGGGGGGGGGGGAAGGGGGCGGGGCGGGGGAGGGAAGAACTTTGGAATTGCAGCGCAGAAATGAGGTTAAATTTGTCAGCATAACACAAGGCTTTCTAAAAATATATAAAAAGTGTAATGTACTAATAATATAATTTTTTTTTGGGGGGGGGGGGCCTGGGTTGGAATGGTGTGGGTGTATGGTAGCGGGGGGGGGGTCCTCTTGCCATATGTTATCCATCCGTCCCATGATTAAAAAATACATTGCGGCCCATACCTGAGTGTTGTCTGCCGTCAACGTTGGTGAAGGGGACCAAAGGTCACATGAGGTCAGCAAGGTCCCATGTGGTCACCAACCTGTCACCCCACCCCTCCCCCCTCCTTCCACGAAATTACATCATCGTGCCCTTACGGAACTCATACTGCATCCAATAATATTCGGTTTAACATTTTGACCACAGACCACACCAAACACAGACATACGCGAGAGTAATCCTATGTGCCTTCTGCAATTCTTGCAGACACACAAAAAAAAACCTCCCATGAACTGTCCCCGGTTTTTACACTGCATGCAAATTAGTGGTGGCACCAATGTAAATCAATTTTGGTTTTTACTTATCTGTCAAGCTCATTGTCTAAACTTCGTCCGGCCTGACTAAGGAGTGACGTCATAACTTTCAACGCAGACTTAATGTGCAAATCGCAGTAAACCCCCGCAAGTGTATCACAAGCGTACAAAGTCGGCGTGCAAGACTATACGCATGCACAATAGATGCACGAATGCTATGACATCACTCCTTATTGGGGCCTAGACGAATATAATCTTGCTCATTTGGGAGTTCCCCCTC
>JAMKCH010087487.1:0-168808 GCA_023653785.1 Ophioderma brevispina | reverse complement strand
TGCCATGTCCATTCGGACCGATGGCGATTTGTACGGTGCGTAGTTGCAAGCTGCCATCGTTGCTTTTATGCCTCGCATACAACCGCAAAATCTCCATTTAAATCGGAAGTTGTAACACAGCTGAAAACCACCCACCTCACAACCTTTCAAGCTGTAACACACAACGCGTAACTACCTAAGGATTCCATCGGGATCGTGTCCATGTCAAAAAAGTAATAGCTGACGCGCTGTAAGCATGTGGCTGACAGTCAGTACAACAGCACTGATGAATGCAATTGTGCAATATTTGAATATGTTTTTCGCTGCTTCAGAGAAGGAGAAATTTATGGATTTTTCATTATATCAAACTGTTTCAACTGGTTTTTCAAAATGGTTTGTACGTTTGTTTATATTTGTTTATAAAAGGTTTTTTGGTACCATTCTCCACGTCAAATTGGTGTTTTAAATGAGTATTACGTGTTTTGTTCGCATGTACAGAACGTGAGAGTATATACGCGTGCGGTAAATACGGCCAGCCCTTACTACGGTCAATTGTATTTTCCTCCTTTGGTGTTTCACACAGATTTTGATATTGCCACCCAATTCACATCCTATTCCCCTTGTCATTTCCAGAATTGTGAGACTGATTGCCCGTGCAAGGAGTTAAAATCCGAGCTACTCTTTGTGATTTTCTGTTTGTTGGCTTTGTTACACATTTATCAACCGGAAAACGGGTAAAATAGAATAGACAAACTCAAGACTTTAAAAAAAATAAAAAAATATTGGCTTGGGTTTTGGGTTGGGGTTGTCGGATGGCACACAACAATTTTTTTTTGGCTCTAAGAGTAAAGCAGACTTTTTTATCTGCATTCTCAGATAAATATTCAACTCGCCTGTTATCACAATTCTCACACCTCTGGTCAAAGGTTTTGGAATTATTCCTGCTTTGTCCTCAAACACTTGCAATATTGCTATGTTTAATTGTTGGGCATACAATTGCTCTTTAAGAATAAATTCGGTGGAACTTAAACCTGGATTATATAAGTTTAAAATTACCATACAACATCAATTTAAGTGGTTTTATATGATGTTAATTGCACTTTTTATTAAACTCTAAATAGCATCTATCTAAAAGCATTTCCTCTCATGAGGAGGACTCACTGCTTTTATGTGTGGACCCTCTTGTGAAAATATTCCTTTGAAAGCGCGTATTTTAAATTGTTTATTTTAGGAAATTGATTTTGAAAATGAGATTGTTTGAAATATTTCATTCTTTATATTTTCATTCTTTCATTCACACTGGAGGGGGCAAGTATACAGTGTTTTGGTCATTCAAACTGGGACAGATGGATTTCTCTAAATTATGTTCTAAATGGAAATCAATAAAAACATGTCAAAATCTCCAAATGTCAGATTAGTGCTGGTACTAAAATGTAAATTATTGCTCTTTCTCTGATTTGTATTAAGAAATTATAATACCATTAAACATATATATGCTTATCCTCCTGTGTGCAAAAATTAATATTTGATCTTCTCACGCTACAAGATCAATTTTAAAATACCTTGAAAATATCCAGTGTTTTAAAAGCTTTCAAAATAATTTTCATGAGGGGATATCAACAAGAATGTGATTAGGAATATTGATGTCTTGCTGAAGGTTGCGTTATGGAATACTGTTTCTACTATGTTTCTACTTCTACCCATTGTACTTCTTTCACATAGGCAATCAAGGGATAAGGTCATTGATAGTGGAAGGGCAATAAAGAAAAAGTGTGAAATATATTAGCTTATATCGGGACAAGAATCATCAAATAGTAAAAAGTGGTTGAAACATTTGTTATTGCGTCGCTTGCCAATTTGACATGCGGAGATGGTGTCTCAAAATTAATATTCAAACAGTTTGATTGTGGTACACTCCATACAGAATATAAAGACCAATAGTTTGTGCTTGCATCAAACGTTTAAATCAAGGTTTCGCTTTAAATCTGAACATTAGCAGGGAATGAATTTTTATATTTGGTTTACAGTATTTGATTACCTAATCACCTGGTGTATTTCAAAGATATTTAACATCTGTATAAAATTGCTTAAAAATACCATCACTAAACATTGACATTGTATATGTTTAAATTTTATAAGAAGTTTCCTCTAATGGTTTGCTGTTTGTCTTATTAGTTCCCTCCTATCCAAATTATAAGGCCAACTGGCCAACCAGCAACAACAAAAACCGGAGAAACCGCTCTCCGACTTGGGCAAGGTTAGCTACTGCTCCTACTGGAGGAGCGTCCTCTTAGAGTTCCTCCATGAGAGGCTCAAGGAGACAGACTCGCGGGGAAGATACCATTAAGAGTAATTCATAGAAAAGGTTAAAAAACGATGGGATTGAATTGGTTCATGTCTAGCTTGGTGGGCCAAAGTTGCAATTGTAGGTGTTAAAGTTTGAAAAGTGTCAGATAACACTTTAAAGCCACTATAGTGATTTCTTCAAAATATAAACAAATTGTGCCCCCTATTTTACAACGAAGTCCTTTTTGTGGCCGCCTGCCGACGGCAGGAAGACACATAGGATCAACTTTGTCCACTGTTGTTGTCTGTTGTCTGTTGTGATGATGTCTGTTGTGGATGTCCTTTGTGAAAAAGGTAACATGTGCATGTAATATCCACATACTTTGATGGATTAAACCAAACTTGGGTCACAGAGTTGCCACATGGCATCCCACTTGTTGATGAAGGTCAAAGGTCACATGCCAGTTCAAAGGTCATTGAGGTCAAGTTGTAAAATAGGGCCTGAAATGTAAAATATGACCTCAATATGAAAGTTGAAGTTCACTTGGAACCAAACTTGAAATCATAGGTGCAACTGGGAAAATCCCCACTTTTTGAGGAGGTCAAAGTTCACATACACAGGTCAAAGGTCATGTGAGGTAAGTTGTCAATAGGCTGAAAATGTAAAATTGACCTCATATGAAAAGCTTGAGTTCAATTGGAAACCAAACTTAAATCATAGGTGCCAGGGATCTCCCTCATTGGTATGCTGAGGCAACGGTCACATACCAAGGGTCAAAGTCCACATACCAATACCCAGGTCAAAAGGCATGTGAGGTCAAGTTGTAAAAAATGGGCTGAAAATGTAAACTTGACCTCATTTTGAAAAGTTGAAGTTCTCAATTGGAACCAAACTGAATCATAGGATAGGTGCAACATGGATATCATTTTTTGATGAGGTTGAAGGTCAAATATCAAGGTCAAAGGTCATGTTATGGCCTATCATTCCTAACCCACCGCGACGGCAGGCGACACAAGCGGCATCCCGAGGACCGATTTATTTTTTTTTCATGTTGTGTTGGGATTGTTGTAGTAAAGACTCCTGTAATTATATTTTACTGTAAGATTATTTTAGTTTTTTAATGTGGGTTGACCACACTAGGGGATACATTTTTGTTCGAACATCAAAAGGAATCATTTCTTGGTCCTTAAATTTTAATGGTTTAATGAGACAAATAATAACTTTCTTCTGATAGCCAAATTCGCTCAGCTTTGATTGGGTGAAGTGGGGAAGAGGTTACATTCAGGTTCACCCCCTTTAAGTGATGATTTTTCTTCATTTAACTTTGTAGACAAACGAATTTATATAATAGTGAACTTGTGTATACACAATCAAAACATGACCATAGCAGCATTAGAGTTGAAAGCACTTGATGGAAGGACAGATGTTTAACATGTTTCTCATTATTGTAAATGTGCACTTTTAGGACATAAGAGGCATCGTATTTGATGATTCATTGGAAGATTTAGGTCCGCCTTTTCGTGTGAAAAGGGTGCAGTGTGTGTGTGCTTCCGATTTTTCAGGGTAATTCTACTAGTAGGTTTGATGATTAATCAAGAATCATGAAGGTTGGTCAAACTGAAATGAATTAATTAGTTTGGCCACAATGGATGTATACTCATTTTTGTATCTGATTTACTTGGGCAATGTGGGTGGTAATGGCTATGTCAACTACTAAAAAACATTCAAACTTGTAGTGATAATTTTTGGCTCTTAGCGAAGCTATAGAGCCTTTCCGATCAAGCAGAATTTGTCGGTACCAATAAGGCACTTTTCGTCAGTTTCCAGAGTTACTACTATAAATTTTTCCACATATTTTTCATGCTTGAGTATATCTTATAGTGGCCTGTGCGTTTGGACTAATTTTTTCCCCCTCGCGCTTTTCTAGCGCAGCGAGGGTGTTTAGTCACGATGGGCGAATCTCGATTTCGTATATGTGACAACTATCAGGGGGTTCATTTTTGATCGTACGTAGATGAAATTTTGGTAGTGGGTCGGGATGGATATGGGACAACAACCCAAAAATACGTCTTGATAGAGCAATAGCCCGAAATCGGGGTGTGGTTTGGCCGCCTCGGAGCGTTTTATCGGTTTTTCGGGCTGTGGGATCTTTTAGAATGGAGGGAAATTGGGGGGGGGGGAGGGAAATTGGTATATTCCGTGATTGTTACGACTATTCGCCGTGCATTTAATTAGCCCTCCGAGGTCCTGGCATTTTGGGCAAAGAATCTCGTTGTGTTCTTCTCTGTTCTATTAGACATCGTTGATTCACGCTCATTTGTGGGTATGCCTATCTTATGACGAATGGTGTTTGTAAGCTCAGTCTATTCAAGGGTATCACCGAAAATAATAACGTCGACAAATCGTCCCTGCAATATTACGGCTGTCCATTAATTTCCCATGGTGTATTCTGTGTCACAGACTCCGAAGAGGTACTGCATATGATGGGCTCGGCGAACATCAATCAAACCTTTTCCCACGGTTCTACGGCACTATAGGCTAGCTAATCACGATCTTACTTCCCCACCCCGCCGTATCATTAGCGGGTTGCACCAATCATTTGTATATTACACCACGTGATCTCGTTTGTTTTGTCTTGGC
Organism: Ophioderma brevispina; assembly: GCA_023653785.1. Classification (NCBI taxonomy): domain Eukaryota; kingdom Metazoa; phylum Echinodermata; class Ophiuroidea; order Amphilepidida; family Ophiodermatidae; genus Ophioderma; species Ophioderma brevispina. The sequence goes on along the minus strand of JAMKCH010087487.1, from coordinate 163,902 downwards.
CCCCGGTTGTTCACCAATGGAGAGTCCATTACAATATTACATGACCTCGTTGATAACAACATATATGTCCTTTGGCCTTCCCTACATTCTGTTATGCATGGAGCTGAGGGCTGTCATAAGAACACAGTCAACACGGAGTCAACACAGGATGTTCAGCGATTGGCTACCAGACCACATTGCCTACTACAGTATAATGATTATGGTCCAGAGATGAGAAAGATCTTCTCTGGTATTGTCGCTATTCGTATAGTTATTAAACTTTGAACATGTTGACATTTTCGCATGTTTGCAAGAGTTATAGTATAGGGTGTTCAGTGTACACTTCGAATTGCCCGTCATACGTGGAATTCTTGCAGTCTGGTGGAAAATGTCATTGTTTTGTTTTTGAAAATAATTATTTTTTTAGTATACACCTTGAGTCACATTTCCTTGATTGTTCTTTTTTTTTTTGATAATGGGAAGTATTTTTTTGAAAAGTTTACCCCTCGCTATTACGGTGTGTCCCTTGCGTGTTTGCACAAATCGAACAACAACACATCATTGGAAAGCTTGATTCCTGGCGAAAAAATTTTACATTGCCATTTTGGCACTCAGCACGCTACATAAGAGCGAACGGCATTTTTCCATTTTTCCTTCCACGCCCCCGTCAGCCAAATATAGATGTACAAACTCTATGGAACTGTCAAAAAAGAGCGTGAACCAATCACGTAGGCTTTGCCATTGTCTGTTTCCGCTAAGAACTCGGGGCAGTTTTGCACAGCACAACACGCGCTTGAGCCTTGAGGCAGGCTCACTTTGCAGCCGGCGGAGTGAGAAGGGTTTTTAAAAGTTCGCCGTATTTGTATAATAGTTGCAATAAGGGCTTTGAAAATTCATATCACAATTAAAGAACGATAATATAGAACAACTGTGTCAAAAATGCATGAGAATGATCTGACTGTCATACTGAGGTAGACTTCAACAAGTCGCAGTAGGGCCATAGGAATGGGAAGCCGGGGCAAGTATGTATGTGTACAGTGCAACGGCAAGATGAATAAAGCGTGGCTGATATCACATGCAATATTGTCTATTTTTTTAACGCCATTTCATATCTCGTGTTTGCTATTTTTTTTATCAAGTATTTAAATATACATGTTCACATATATCTTACCAAAAGGACAGATTTTTTAGATATCGGGAAAGCAGTGTTCTGATTTTTTGAAAAAGTAGTCATACTTTTTCTCGTGAAAATTAGCAAAACTTCCCCGCGCGACCATTTATACCAGGTGTCAGCGCTGAGTATTACTATTTCGTGTCAATATGTTCTACTTTTTACACACGATCTCGGTCTAACAAAGCAATCGTATAGCTAGTATGTTAATGCGTACTTTCAACTGCATCTGACCGAATAATGTGATTTTTTGGACATCGCCAAGCTGTATGTATGCTGTGTGGGGGTGGAGAGACTCAGTTCTGTCACGCTTTGCATCGGCAATTTTTGTTTGGCATGCATTTTTTCTGAATTTTTTTACAAACACCACTATCTCGTTCTAAAAATCGGCTTTCTTATTTTAATATTTTAATATATACTTTCACTACACGTAACGAAATGATATATTGTTTGGACATAGAGAAAGTGTGTTTCATAATTTTGTTGAAGAAGCATCCTTACCACCATTTCAAACCAACTGCATCTGTAACCCCGGCACTGTACAACTGTCACCATGTCCGTCATCAGGCAAGTTCAAGTTTTTGAGCCAGAGAGTGCCGCGACGCGACATCAAATCCCCGTTGCTCATTTGCGTCATTTTGTATTAAATTTAATGTCAAACAATTCATTCATAATGGTAAAATCCCAACTGCCCAACTTATAGGCACAACATTTGAAGGTTACTTCTCATCATACAGTGATTTGTTTGCTATGTTGTGATGTTGGGCCTGTTTTTTTTTATAATTTTGTAGAGCTTTAATGTTCTCTCTGTATTGCATGCAACAGGCACTAGTACGATTTCCCTCGTATTTTTGTCCGTTTTTTAGTCCCATAAGTGAAAAAAGAATGAGTACGGTTCAGAATATCTCGATCGACTTCAAAACACACAGAAAATTAGATTTAAACAAAATATTCGCTAGGAAAGTCCTTAGATATTTGACCCATACTTTTAATTTCCTGAAATTTTATACAATAACCCCCACCTTGTTATGATATTTCCCATTTAAATGTGCAAGAAACTTCACAAATCCGAATCAACATCAAGTATTAAAAACCCGGAGTTTTATTCCCGACAACTTTCACACTGATACAAGCATTTGATTTTATGCTGTTTCCACTGATATCCCTATTATATGTCATCAAGTGCCATTTTATTGTGTAAGAGACTGTTTTGTGATTCCAATCGCGGCAGTATTATTCATCACTCAAGCAGGGGAAAGTAATCCTCAACATTTTGTCTTTATTTTAATAATTTCTACATTTTTTATATTTAACTCACACTCTCTCGAAATTAAATTTGAGGCTATTTTAAGTATATACAAACTCATAAATTTTATCGTGTTTTTTCATACTGCAGTTGAAGCAGTTAATGACCTAGTTAATGAAACGTTGGAGATAGTCTCCTGAAGTCAGCAAAATGCATCACTATCATAACTTTAAGAAAAAGCAACATATGATTTTACTCTACTCTCAAATTTTCTCTTGTCTCCTCTTAAGTAAAACACTGAATGCTAATAGATAGATCCTGCCTCTGATAAGCTCCTCGGCGACCACCTAACTGCCAGAATATGGAGTTTTGTTGAGGTGTGGGTCCAACAGTCCACTAGCTTCAAGTGCCTTCCATGCAGGCAGACTGGCTTATGGACTTCAAGAAACTGAAAAAAATGCTTGATGCCTTCCCATGTTGACAAATTTGGCCATTGATGCCCTTTTACATTGCTGAATTACCTTCATGCCCTTGCAATTTGAAGGCAATTTTTGTTTTTTTATTTGCCCTTCAAAAACTTGCCTTGCCCCCCACGGTCCTTATTTTGGTGCAACCTTGGATATCGCGCCACACATCAATGAATGATACATAGTACGTTGACGATTTAGATAAAATTGCGACTGGCGGGAGGTTATAAACAGAGATTGAAGTCATTGCGTATCAGTTTATTCTGTTTGACTAACGATTATGAGTTTACAGATTTCATACGCAATCTTGTCCAATTGAAGATAGTGCTTAAGTTTGATACTTTTATTAGTTATTAGGAGGTATTCTAACAACTAAAGCATTAAGATGTGCTAAAATATGGTGCTAACACTATTAAAACATTGTAAATATGTTTTCAAAGTTCTTGTTGTGGACCTTGATTTCTCTGTCGTTAGTTTTGACTTCACGTGTGATAAGGTTAACACCTGGATGGGACCAATTGGATCAAAGTGGAGAGTGGGGAGAAAATCTTGAATGGCGCCATCTTGAAAATAAAAAATAAAAGCCCCCCTCTCCTTTTTTTCAAAACCCCGGACATAAACATTTTTATTTATTATTTTTTACTTGTACTAACATGTGCGGGGGTCCATTCTCAACAAGCCAGAATTTAGTACAAATGTTAATCTTGATCAAGTTGACCACCGGAGTCAAAGCTCTGAGAGCATTTTAGCTCGGTAAGCGTTCAAGAATCATATTTAGACATCGTCATTGGTTAACACGTAGGCCTAAACACAAAATTTACAAAAAAAAATCCCTATCCTATTTTTTGTGTTTTTTGAAGTAATATTTTCTTATTCCAAACTGCTGAAGAACAACACACCGTAAGGTTTTATTTCTGATTTCTACTAACGGACAAGGTCGTCATTGGCTGTAGTCTATTATGTTGAGGCTTGGCCGCCATCGGCTGGCGCCATCGCAATCTGGTGGTAAACAGATCAATAATTCAACTTCTTGCAACTTCCGGGTTTTGTTTGGGTTTTATACGGCACAGCGTTCGTCGTTGACAATGCATTAAATTATGCCATAGCAATTAATGTGTACAATAAATATCTACGACAGTATGTGATGTGGCCAACGATTAGTCTGTGTCACAGGCTGGGAAACTGATTTACTACTCAACCCCCTTTACATGCTGTGTGGGAGTATATCAGTTGAATGGATTTGGTTTCCGCTATCGCGCAAAACCTCTCTCCGCGCTGACGCGCTTCGTGCCGCTCGCTTTCGCATCGCGGTGGCTCCCTAAAAACCGAGTCTTTAACAAGACTAGCCAACGTATACTACTGCTATTCAGTGGAAAGTGGTTCGTGATCATGATATTTCTGTAAAATCCGTCTATTTATGGTGTGAAATCAATGAAGACTGAAGAGCATTTTGAGTAGAATGTAAGTCAAATATACCACACCATGTCATCCCAACTAATATCCAAATCCACAATTAAAATTTTTTTCACAACACAACCGGGTATCCCGTGTGGAGATTTGAAGCTCCTCGGTGTGAAAGCAGATTAGTCCGGTGGGAGCCATAGTCCCGTGGCTCCATAGACTATAAAGGGAATAAAGCGTGAAACATGCTGCGTGAAGAGGCACTGGATCGATTGCCCTATTGTTCGGACCTCGCGGGCGGATTAACCAGGGATTCCGATCGCAGCCTTGTGTCCGTGTGTAAAAACTACTATGCCAGTACATCTTTTGTGTGACTCATATGGAGGGGAAGGGGTGGTTGTTTGATAGGGGGAAGGGTAGGTTGGTCTTTTTGGATAGTGGAATGTTGTGTTGTTGGATGGGGGGAAAGTGAGTTGTTAGGGGGCTAGTGTGGGGGGGGGGCGGTGGTGGGGGTGCACCCAGGAGGGGCGGTGTGGGGGTAGACATCAAGGTAGGGTGGGTGCCCTGTGACCTTCATACCCCATGTGACCTTTCATGACCCAATGTGACCTCGGTGTCCCCGTGTGACCTTTGTGACCTTGTAACCCCATGTGACTCAGGGAACCATGGTGGACCTCAGGGTGACCTCATGTGACCATGGTGACCTCCTGTGAACCCTGGTGAACTCTCATTGACCCTTTGACCTCATGGACCTTGGTGACCCATGGACCATCTGGGCCTCATGGGACCTTGGCGACTGTCACCTTTGGTCCCATTTACAAGTCATTGCATCGGTGGAGGGTTGGGGTTGTCTTCTTTCGTCTATGAGGGGTTGGCGGTTTGTCGGGGAGGGGCACGGTAGGGTGCATCGAGGGTGACCTTTGTGACGCCCATGTGACTTTGTGGCTAATGTGCATTGGAACCCAATTACCTCATTTGACCGGTTGGTTTTACCTTTTTTTTCTGTTACCTTGGTGTCCTCATGTGACCATTGGGGACGCTCATGTGACCTTGTGACCCCATGTGAGACCTTGGTGACCTTATGTAACCTTGGTGACCTGATGTAACCTTGGTGACCGCATGTTTCCTTGGTGACCTCATGTCCACCTTTTGCCCATTCACAAACCAGGAGCACGACCACACCAATGGTCCAACAACCATGATGTATGTTTTGTAAATTAACACAGAAATTCAATTCAACTGCTACCTTCCTCAAATCAAGTTATTAGTACTGAAACAGATTACTAGGATATTTACGGTGTTGTATGAGGTACTTATATTGCTTTCTCTTTCATGCTCCACAGCCAATTGTGAACCCCAACTCATATCTTATACTATTGGTTTATTCTTGGTTTTGTTCAACAAATGTTTCAGAGATTTTTGATACATTGGTTGCTCCATTGCTTAGAATAAGACTCACTAGGCACTACATTTTCACTGTGTAGGGGTCCGGTCCCGAAATTCAGTTGTAATCATCTTGCCTGAGTGGATTAATTTGTCCAAAGCTGTTACTGGCTTGAAAAGGTTTTATGTAGGACATATGCATAAGGATTACACACAAATTTGGGGGCCGAACCCCAGGTTACGATTAAATCAACAGTACAAAATGTAAGGTTAGGCTTTTTACTTTGTGTCAAAAATCAAAAATCAGGAGACTTCATTATTCTGCCACCATATCCTGATGCTTTATTCCTTTGAGGCTGCCAAATTCATAGGGTAGCACATAATAAATGTGATGTGATCTGGGAAACCCGTCGCATTTCGCACAGGGCAGTTTGTGAAAAAATAAAGAAAATACCACCTTAAAATCTGTTCTTTTTTACTTTATTTTTTTTTGGCAGATTGAATAAGGCATAACTTTTGTTATGTGTAATCATAGAAGAAGAAGTAAAAAGTTTTGGAAAACTTTATATTTGCGACTTTGCAATGCTAGTCAAAACTCAAAATATAAATTTTGCACCATGTGGGCGGTTACAGATCGCATCACAATTCTTTCCAAATCAATCATGGACATGTCCCTCCTAGTCATTATGTCAAGCAAATGATATACATTAAGAGGGAGTTTGGAATCGGTAAGAAAGAAGTGTGTTGAATAGTAGGAATGGGGTAGGGAAATGGGTTGATATGGGTGTTGCGAAAGAGTGGGGAACGATGAGGGTGTTGACCCTTGAAAACAAGGAGGGTGTTAGGAATGAGGGTGGTGGGAATGGGAGTTAGGATGTTTAAGGAAGGGGAGCGATTGGGGGGGGAGCTAATTGGGGAGGGAGAGGGAAGGACATATTAGGTACAGAGTAAATGGGATGTTGTGGGTGGGTACATATGATGTTGGTGGAATGGTGTACTTGGGATTATGGGGTAGAGGGGTAAGTGGTTTCCACATATTTTTTGGCTTTCTGCTGTACATGACACGATGATGTGACCTACCGATATATGCTGTAGTTCACATCAGGGTTGGCCTCAGGGGATGGCACCAAGAATAAATCCAAATTCAGAATTTTGAACAGGTTTTTAATGCAATACATTGCATTACTTTTTTTTTACCTACATGAGTTAATCAGGACATTTTTCCCCTCCTAATCTGCCGCCACCCCTGTTCTATATATTGTAACGAGGGTTACATGCATCGTTGATGCTCTCGTTGCTTTTCCACTCAGTATCATCGAAAAAGTAAGCCGGAACAGCATATTTTCGGGGTATTTATAGGCCAAGAATCGTGAAAAAGTGAAATGTCGGACCATTTCCGTTATGTTCCGTGCTCTTTGTCAAAAAACAAAAAAATTATAATAAAAAAAAAAAAAAAAAAAAATAAACATATAAAAAATTTTTTTTTTTTTTTTTTTTTAAACCAGGGTTAGTCGCAAACGAGTAACGGAAATCGGCAACAGTGGTCATGAAAATAGGTTCTGTGCGATGTGTTTTCAATTTTTGGTGAAGGCGGTGTGTAACGCTTCCGAATTAACTAGGCCGGCCAAACAAACTCGACCCATACCAACCGGAAGTCGCCGTTTTTTGCTAGCAAATCTCCTGATTTTTCCGTTAAGGAAAGAAAAATACATATAAACATTAAGGAATAGCGCAATATCTTTTCAGAGTGCATAAAAGAACATAGATTTTAAAGATTTTCATTTTTAAAGGCTGTTACACTGGTTTTCCGACATAAGTTTTCTCCCTACTTTCGGATGGTTCACCAACATTAATATTTTGATTTACATTTACTGCTGTATTGCTAAATGTCTTCTGCTGGTATTTTAGTTAACTACTTAACTGTGCAATGGTGGCAAATGATATTCCAATAAACAAATGCATTGTTATAGCGTTGTTTTGAATTTTTCAAGCTGTACAATTATGGCTTGATTTCTTTTCACTGTACTTTACCAAAATGCTCTATATAGACTTCAATATGTTCCTACTGACAGTGGATACGCCGGAGCTCTGTCAATTTTTTTGGAAAGCTGTATTTTTAAGAGCTCTATCTCATTATGCAGTTCATGCGTGCATAGGTATCTAGTTTTCAAGTTATGAGCCTTTAAATTTAAGACTTAAGTTTTTAATGTCCACTGTACTTAAACAATATTCTCCATGGTGGACTGTGTCATTACTGACATTTTCTTAAATGGGGACTGACAGATGGCAGAACTCATTTTTTTTCAGGCGATTATGTCAAAGAGCCTCTCATGATGGCAGTTGTATGTGGATGCTCAGTTTTAAATCATGATCCTCCAAAATTTAGACTTTCCTGGCTTTTTCTGTAATAAAAAATCAGACAGACTTATTTTCTATACTGACGTGCCCTAATGGGGCTGTCAGACGGGTGGAGCTCTGGTCCCATTTTTTTGTGGAAAAGCGGTATTTTAAAGAGCTCTATCTCATGATCATTTCCATATGTATCTTGGTTTTTCAATTTAAGAGCTTTTAAAAAGTTGATCCTTTTTACATTTAACCTTTTCATGTCATTTCTCGGTCAAAAATACTGATTTTTGGTCTGTGAATACTGAAAGCTTAGTTTACCAAAGTTTACTCAAAAAGAACCACGCCTGACTTAATGGGGAATACACAGATTGACCTTTTTATGACGACCCTATGTACCTTTGACGCCATTTCATTAAAATCCACAAAGGTTAACAATGCTCATTTTCTCACATATGCATCGATGATACCTTCATACTTGGTCAGGAGAACCACTGGCCCAAGGCTCACATGTTGGTGTAAACAAAGTGACCTTGATGACCCCGTATGTGAACTTTGACCCCATTTAGTGAAAATCTTTAAAACTACATTTCCTTTGGCATAGATGCTACAAGCCCACCAAAGATTACTCAAAAAGAACCCTGGCCAGACTTAATACAGATTAAACTTTGATGACCCCTATGTGAACCTTTGACCCAATTTCAAAATAAAAAAAACCCCAAAGTCCTCCCAACAAACACTGGCAAAATCTATCAAACATCAAACTACGACTCCGTTGACAAACAGTGATGGCAGGCGACACAAGGGTTTCCGGGGAACGATTAATTTCTTACCATATTTTATACCTTTTCAAATCTGAATCATAGCCATCATTGAGGTGCCTTTGACCAGTGATGTCAAAGTCAACACACGTCAAATGAAGTCGCAAGTCCAATTGAATCGCGTGATAAACCTGAGGTCAATGGCAGTCACGTCAACTCCAAGGCAAATGTCAAAAGTTCAATCATTGCTAATTTACCACTTGTCAAAATGACGTCTGCTATTATTAAGCGCTAGAGCCTCAGCACCATCGCTGACTCTTGTTTTAAAAGCTCATCAGCGAGGAAAGACCTTATGCCAAGAAGTACGACTGCCATGCTGTGGTCAAACTTGTAACACACCTTTTGAAGACCACTATCTTTTTAATGCAAAATATGAGTTGGGTTCATTTGTGTTATGCCTTATAGGGGATAATATAATAAGGATGCATATGTTCATGTACCTGCCGTCACATGAGGTCTTTAAACTATGTTTATTGGTCCCCGCAAACTTTGTGGCGAAGGGGGACTATAGAAATGACTGCTTCGTCCGTGGTGTGTGGTGTGTGTGTGTGTGATGTGTCCCGCGCGATATCTTTGGATCTAGGCAAGCGTGGGTGTCCATCTTGACAAACATAGATGATATCTCAAGTACGCGTTGGCCTAGGATCTGAAGTGGGTCATGTGTACCCCGGGTCAAAGGTCAATATGGTCAAAAATAGGGTTAAATTGCTACAAACCCTGTAAACACGATATCTTTTTATCAAACAAGTGGGTGGCCATCTTCGCACCAAGAATGGTCGCTCAAGTAGGCGCCAGATGAGTTCGAGAGGGTCAAGTGGCATTGGTCAAAGGTCAAATATGGTCCAAAAAAGGGTCAAATTTGGTCAAAAAGGGATTACATGCTATAAGCCTTGGCAATGGTGGCAGGATGATGAAACTGGTGCGCATGTGGTCAATCATCCGTGCGGAAAATTTGAAGGTTCATTCAAGGTCATGCGGGGTCATGCCAAGGTCAAATGGAATTAAATTGTCTATAGACCCTAAAAAGGTTGTTCAATTGCTGGTAGGATGATGAAACTCGCGTGGCGGTAGTCAGCATCCTGCCCCAAAAAAATTGAGAGGTTCATTTTCAAGGTCATGTGGGGTCATTCCAGAGGGAGGAAGAGAAGGAGGAGGGGTACGCACGGAGGCAGGAGGAAGAAGGGCGGGGGGGGGGAGGTCTACACGATCGAAACAGAACAGCAGCCACCCAATCACACAACAGCAGTGCCAAAAATTTTGACGGTCATTTCTAAGGTCATGCTGGGGCATCCAAGGTCAAATCCATACACACACCTTGGCTTGTATGGTCATGAAAACAGATAGTGCTAGTAAGCATTCAGTGCCCGAAAATTTGAAGGTCATTTCAAGGTCGCTGGGTTATTCAAGGTCAACTAACTCAACATGTTGTAGGTAATGAAACTTGGATGTGGTCAGCATTTCTAAACCGCAAATTGTGAAGGTCATTTCAAGGTCAAGTAGAGTCATATAGGTCAAATAACTACAAGAAGCTGTAGGGTCAATGTAGTCACATTTGATACGTCAAATTGCAACTGCTATTACAGCAGCCTCAGTGGTTGAGAACACTATTTCCATCACAAGTCTCCCTGTGATCTTAATGATATTACCTCCATTTACTATCGCGAGGGGCGGGGGACCTTTGTGGTTCGAGAACTGCGTTTATTGAAATTTTGTTTGTTTTAGTTGTACTACACAAAAAATGTTCTCACCACAATCAGTCCTATGTTCCCATTGTCGTCCCTGTGCAGTCATCTATTTTGCACCTTCATTCTGCAACTTACAACATAGTTTGTCATTCCTTTACAGAATAGTGTATTAAGCTCTCAATGGATGCCTTCACATGATAATATTGCGTCAATTTCTGCCTTTCAGCAATTACAGAGCCACAGTATGTGTCCGCCACGACATTGCCTCAACGTTTGACAAAGTCTGAAGATGATTAACGTGGAAGACAAGACAGGTACAGTATTATACTGATTATTTAAAAAAAAATACCTGTAAAAAAGCATGTTACATCTATGAATAAGTGTTTTCCAGCCAATGATTTGGACTTAAAGGCCTGACTCAGAGATTTCGCCGATTAAATTTATGTTGTATAGTATTAAAAATAGTCATCTAAACTAAAGATAGTAACCTAAAATGCTGAAGGTAGAAAGATCCTAATCAAAAATGTTTTTCCTTAAAGAAATAAATTTCGGTTTTGTCAGTTTTTGGTAATTTCAACCATGAAAAATCTTAAAAATTCTTAATACCAATATTTTAAGTTTGTTTGCCTTATGCACTTGTCAATTTCAAACCCGGCCCTGGGGGTCCCGGGGACTAGCGGGGATTAGCCGGGAATGTACATTTTACTGTCGTGACACCCCCGCCTTTGTCCCCGATAAAGTAACACGAAATCCCGGGTAGCCGGGCCTTAATTTTTGTACATCCCCCGCTATGTCCGGCCCCTATTAGCCGGGCTTGTTTGGGGACCAATCCCTATATCGGGCAGTGGGGGGGGAGGGAATGCTTTAAAACTCTGTACATCCCGGCTCGGTCCCGGCTACTATGCGGCAACAGGTCTAGCTATATAAAATCATTAGATTTTGGATCGCGGAGCCGGGCGGGTCAGAACGAGCAGAAATTTCACCACATCGGGAAGTTATGTTTGAGGAAAGGAAAACAAACTGTTAAGTGGTTTGTTAAAAAAAATCCCAGTATAACGGCGATATTGGCCACTAAATGTTATAGCAGAGTAATATCTACAACCCGGATCATATCTGCCAACAGAAACTTCAGCCAAACTTTAAAAGATTCATTCATGGTGATTGTCGTTTGGCGGCCCCTCTCTGTGATAGGACTCTTGCTAAACTTGAATATATGCCATGCCAGTACTCTGTAAGGGGTATCACTATATTGCGACCCTCGTTGGTAATTTTCTTGTGATTCAGTGATATTAGTTTTTTTTTTAAATTGTTTTTTCTGGCGATTTTACGTTGAAAATATCGATCCACGGATTAGTTGATATCTCGACGTGCGTGTGTGCTACTTGTTATGCTTGGTCTTTCACGACGACATGACATGGAAGGATCGGACCTCTGCAAAAATTAGGTAGCTTTATAAAATGGTGATAACTACATAATTTGACGGGGATTAATGTCATGAAAGCCTGGTTGTAGATATGGTGTGGACACATGCGTTAAGTCCCTGTTTATGTCCCGGCTTAAGGACCAGAGCTATCATCAATGATTGTCCGGCAGGGCGGGGACAAGCTAACCGTACATTCCCGGCCAAAGTCCAGGCTAACATCCGGCTTCCGGGGCAATAATTTTTGTACATGCCAGGCTATGTCCCGGCATATAACCCGCTATGTCCTGGGACCCAGGGCCGGGAATTGAAATTGACAAGTGCATTAGAACGCATTTAACCTTAGTTTTCCGGAGATTTTGCCAACCTTACAGAATAAAAAACAAAAATGGAACACTTGTTCTATACAGGACCAGGGAAAGCGGGCAAATACCACCTCTTTTACATAGGGATTAAGGAAGTAAGTAATGGGCTGCAAGAACAGGTGAGTTAATTGACCGTAAGTATCCGAAGCTATTTTGACTATTTCTCAGTTCTATTTTTGGACCAAAGTGTCATTTTTGATGCACAATGCTCTCCAGTTTTTGATTTCGTCAAATAAAATGCATTTGCCCAGAGTTGTTCATTAGATTTGGGGGATACTGTGTACTGACGTTTTTGTATTTTTAAAAAGTTACCGATATTGGAGTATTAGCATTAAACATATTTAATGGCTGTGAAATCAGTAATTTCATATTTGAATATTAATCAAAACCTTTTCATAAAATTGAAAAATACAATTTTATTAAAAAAATACGTTTTTGGGGTTTTTAAAAGTTTTATGTTGATAGGTGTACACTTTGGTCAGGGAACGCCATCAAAATTTCTTCAAAATGCAACCATTGGCAGCAATATTGGATTCTATTTGCAAATTTATTCAGAAAGTGTTGGATTGCACATAATTCCACATATACTGTAATAGTATGTATGAAAAGACATGAAAATGTTAATTAAGACTGTCGTTTGATTAGGATCCTTTCTACTTAACTCCACAGTTAGAGATGAATCGGAGCTTGCGTTCCTGAGTAAACATTATGCCCAGTATAACAGTGCCAAGTACCACCGTGTTTGTAGAAACAAAATTCAGGATCCGGGAAGTTTACTAACAAAGTTGTGATTTTCATATGAAGGACTTCGATTTGAGCTTAGTTATTTCAACATGGGTTAGTATATGGATAGGCAATTATGTATATGCAAAAAACATGAATGTATTGAAAAATGGAATGCGCCCTCATCGGGAAATATCTGAATAGCCTTTAAGAAAAATCATTGGGAAGAGGTGATGAGTAAAAATGTTTGTGCTGTATGTAATGTGTGGGGGGGGCAGTAGCTGCGGATAAGTTACGATGAAGTAAGAATTCAGTGGTGAATGCATTGATCCATTGTGTGTCAATTCTTAACACTGCTTCTTGATTCACATTTCTTGATGGATTTTTAAGAAACTTGGATGGTTGACCATTTTGTGGGGATACAAAAGGTCTTCAGGGAATTGAGGTCATTGAGAAAAAATACAGAAAATTTTTCACAGGAAAAGTCCAATTCAAGTGTGATCCTAATAGAGTGGGTAGTCTGAGGTGTTTGAGGTCAAATGTCCTCCAGAGGTCTGTTGTTGAAAAAATGTTCAAAGATGCGTTTCTGTGCAGATTTGCCAGAAGGGATTTTTAAATGCACCATCTTTTTTGTGTTGCAGAGGTTAGCTGTCGTAGGTAAAGGTTTAAGATTAAGTAGTTATGAAGAGTGAAAAAGGTGCGCCTGATAGTCCTGCACTTTGTGCTTTTTAAGAATAATGTTATTACTTATACAGAAATTTCATTAAGAACGTTTAGTTAAGCTAATCTAGCAAAAGATAGACTGTCTCTTCCTTCATGATGGTAATGAAAGATGGAGCCAAGGATTTGGGATTTGCCATTTGAACTGATTCACTGAACTAGTACTAAGTGTCACAAAAAAAAAAAAGCCCTGGTAGTATTTTTTTCTTGGAGAGAGGCTTAAGTTTACTTGGGACCAGTCATTTGCTTACAAAACTTTGAATCTAATTTTTCATTTACCTGTGTGTGGGTGGGTAGAAGGAGGGGATGCATAGGGATAACAACCTTTTATGTTTACTCGAGGTTTGACTCAGATTGTATTTATCAGTTCCCCTTTATGGCACCCATTCAATTTGGTACGAATTGAAAGTACTTTTTGACTTAAATTGGGAAATCACTAAATCCTTCCTTTTGGTAGACTCAGCTTCAAATCGTTAGATGTAATGTTTTTAAACGTAGGAATTGAGTTAAGTTTTGCATAAGGTGTTTTGTTGTGAAATTGACCAGCATTTTTATGCTGATCTTTGCTCATTCACTGCAGAATCGTAATTCGCATCAGGCGGAATGTGATCAGTGCTCCATATGCAAAAATGGCCGCGTAATGGATTAAGAAACGCAAGAGATTAGAGGGTCGATCCGATTCGTTAAGATGGTCCACCAGCTCATCGTTACAAGCGTCCTCCATCATAGAGTAGGAGATAGAACAAGAGAGAGGTACAAAAAAAAACATAAGTTGATGTTGATTGTATTTTTAAATTACTTTGCACTCCATGGAATAGAGTTCATTTCTGGGTAAGGAGTAGTACAGATAACTGAAATCTCATAGTGTATGTGCCCTGGAATATGGGAAATATTCGGTGCGATGTCATAAGCATGATGTAGGGCCACAATGGAGTAATCGCTAATAATATTTGAGAATCCAGGATTTATTACCCTTTTGACCAATTGAAGTGGGATAGGATTCAGGATCGCCTAGGGAAATAAGATTGTACCATTGGTTGCCACAATACAGGGTGTCTCAGAAAGAATTACACCCGGAACTATTGTGACCACAACTTCAAAGTGACTCGATTGGTTCCTTCGTTTTAAAGAATACGCGATTAAGTAACCTTCAATATAAGACACTCCAAGTTTTGTAATAAATGGTTCAAGACAGAGGAGGCGATAAATAATCAATACTTCTTCATTTTCTTTTTCATATTGATTTCTTTAAAACAAAATAAGATCAAATGGTATTTTGCACCAGGTTCAACTATGTTTGCGCATACTTACAAAAGAATGGGGGGGGGGGGGGTGTAAGCTCTTGTTGGGGGAGGTGTTTGCTTTTTCACTTAAAAAAATTGAAGAAATGAATAAATGTCAGCGACATATCTTCAGTCTTTTTGACAATTAATTTAAAGGAACACAAGGCCACTCAGAGATTTCCGATGAGGGCACCCTCAACTTTTCAACAATTTGTTTTTTTGCATGTACATAATGCTTGTCACCATATCCTAATCACTGTGTGAAAGCTAAGCTCAAACGAAGTCATGCATATAGAAAATCATCATCTTTGTTTAAAAATTCCGGATCCGGAAATTTTGGTAATACACATATCCTATGGCACTGTTTATACACATAAATGTTTACTACCTAGCTTCATTCCAAACGAAAACTCGATTCCCGCAACTTGGAATTGAGCATTCTAGGTACTAGTTTTTAGGTCTGGATGACTATTTTTAATAATTGTTAAAAAAAATATATCAGAATCTCTGAGTCAGGACTTTAATACCATGGCTGTCGGCCAATACAGGAATTCGTTTTTTCATTTAATTAAGATTGCATACCTCAGGCAGCTATTCAAATGTTCTGCTTTGCAATTAATATGAAAATGGGAAGTGGAAGTTTGATATTCAACTATGTTGTGCATTATAAAATCTAAGAACGGTTTCAATCACCACCAAATGTCACCCGGTTTCTTGCTATACTTGACTTAAGATGTTAGATTTTCCGCGGTTTGATAAAATAGGCTTTCCAGATTTGTATATTCAGCCTACCAACAATGGCAAAGAAAAATTATGTAAAAAGTCAGTCGACCAAATCAACTCTTCAAGTTCATAAGGAATACATGTTTATACTCCATGGCGCAGTTACTTTATCACATGCGTGGTAGGCCTATATATTAAAATGCGGGAATTTTGAATGTACTCAAATCATGCCTTTATTTTTAAATGAGAATCCACCATCTTATTGGAATAAATATCTAATTTGATACCAACTATTGTGAATACATCTTCAGTTGTTCAGTTTATCCAGCCTGTTAATTAATTGATTGAATTTCTCATTCATTTATGCAGTGCATCTCCCCTAGTTCAACTAACATATTTGATTTTCTACGATTTTAATTGTAGGTGTTTTCTAATAAAGATGGTCATCTTTTTTATTTAATCCTATTTTTTGTTGTTGTGCTTGGTTGTATTTTTGTTATAATTGTCACGAAATTGTTTATTACTATATGAAACTCGCAGGTATGCAATTTATGACATTTCTTTGAAAAGTTATGTTGTTGGATTTTTGAAAATCTGAGCAGATGTTGCGTTTGGGTGGAGGCATTTTGGTCGTCCTTTTGTGTTTTTGCTGAATTGTGTTTGGTAGGCAAAGATTATGCTGATTTGTCTGTTGTCGTAACGTAAATGTAGATGTCATGCTTGTGAAAGCCATGTCCCTATCATGCTGGGCCTAGAGAGGATATGCATTTGCAGCCTAGTCTGATAACCACTTGGCAGTAAATTTCATTCATGTCTTATCTAGGTAGATGACTGTGTGTGTATGTTATATGCCGGGAGGGTAGTTTGGTTAATTTGTTTTTCCCCACCACTATCTTCCCGCAGTGTCTAAAGTTCTGCATGTGCCTTGTACCATGTGTACTTTACACTCATTCCTGCAGTTTCTCCTGAAGATAGTGCTTAGTTAGCAATTTTTGCATTTTCACGAATGCATTTCACTAACATGGTTCAAAAGCGGCACGATAAATATAGTAAATATGCCGTGAACTTTTAACCGTTGCACGTGTTAACTTTGAAACAGTCCAAATTCTCTCACTTCAAACCAATCAATCAGAAGTGGCCTTAGAAGCACACAGCTACCTAAAAGAGGCATATTTAGCCATCCCACAATGCATCAGGTTTTGGTACAATTTCAACATCATAATGCCCATGCTAGATCCCTGCATGTGATCGCCACAAAAATCCCATTTTTAATATGCATAACACTCAACCTTGTTCGACACCCTATTCCTGCACACAAACACTAGTACTTTAAAAAAAGATTTAATCAATGAAAGTTTTTGTGCTTCTTTACACTGCCCTAAATTACGACATAATGTTTTAGTACAATAGACTTCATAGGGCACATGCAATGGTATTATGGTATTAGTTCAAAACACCCTATGCTACTAATGAAGCAAGTTTAAATGCAACCACTGTTTCTTTTCTTGGGAACTGCATGATTACTCTAACTTGTATCTGTCACATATTACTGATAGGTGAAATTGTTTGCTTTTTCAATATTTTTTATGGGATAAAAGTGTTAAAGTTTTTTTTTTTTTTTTTTTTTTTTAAAATTGCTCCAATTTGAAGTGGTCGATGGAAAATATTCCACACTAAAACTGGTTGTATATTAGTCGAGATATATTGATATGTATTTTAGTAATTTTGTTTAAAGTTGACCATTTTACACTACTCTGTTATCAACACACAAGTCATGATGTTGACAGTTGACAAAACCACCGGAGATGTCCTTTGGTCCAAGTAAATTGGCCTACCACGAGGTTGGACGCATGGACTTTAGAAATAATTTATTCCTGATCACTACACAAATTTTATAATTAGTCTTAGACAATATTGACAAATAATGTTATTGAAAGTGAAACTAGCAGGATTAAGTGGGGGTTCGCAACACAAATGACCATACAGGGACGTGCACAGACATCGAACCCATATTTCAACAGCCTTCTTGGTATAATCATGATGACCCTTTTTCATGCCAATTTTGGTAAAAAAATAGCATGGGTGCGTATTTTCAAAATTTTCTGAAATTTGTTGGAAAATTAGCCGCATTTCCCTCAATCTGAAGAGCCAAAATTTCCCAGAAAAAAAAAAAAAAATGTGCTTAACATGTCAAAATTTTGCATGTGAAATGTCAAATTTGAGTTAAATTTGGCCTAAAATTTGCATCTCTGGTATAGCTATGGTCCCTTTTTTGGGCAAAAAATGGTAAATAGCTATGGTCCTACTTCCAGAGTCGTGGATGCACGTCCCTACCAAACATAGTTTGTGGCACGCCCCCCCCACCCGGGTTACGTAGCTGTAAGGGAACAAAATTAAGAGAATAAGTTAATGAATACTCTCCATAAAGTGTGTGTAAAAAGAATCACACACAGATTGACAAACTCCCTGTATGCACCTCACATGGAGCATGTCTTATTGATTGAAATCTCGACGACTTAAAATTTATCCAGCAAATATTTGCTGTTCCTTGGAATTGAAAAAGCAATCACAGGTTTTCCATAATGAACAAATATTGATTTAAAAGTCATTTGCCATTAAAATTTGCCATATTTTGTGGTTTCGGGTAAGTTAAACAGTAGATTAATATACACTGTAATGTTCATAAAAGTTACATTATTGGCCCTTGAATAGCCTATGAGTCACTTGAATTAATTGTCAAGTGAAAATGGAATTTTAAAAATACTAAAGGCGCAGATTAATGTGGTTATATTTTTGTGGAGTTCACATCATAATAAATTACATTAACGTATGACTAATGAGTGAACCTTTACTATTGTCAATGATTAAAGTGCATTTGTATTCATACAAATAAAAATAACATTTTTGGCTGTTCATATTTCGAGGGTCATTTAATACTCTGTATGCATTATACAGATGTAAAACCAGACCCTGCTTCTAAAAAATGGGAACGCCCTTTCTGAAATTTTAAGTGACCCTTTAAATAGCTAAACAAGTGCAGTAGTACATTTTCAATAATGCAAGGGCCACTTCAAAATCTATTACAGGTGCATTTTTGTGGCTCTAACACCCCCTCAATTTTGGTTATGGTTCATTAGATATCCGAGAAAAGAGTAATTCCACCACCATTTCAGTGATTTGATGAGGCGGTTTGATATGTTATTAACAAATGTTTATATCAACGGGGTGGGCCACCAGAGGCCAAGGCACTGCATTATAATTTTCTGTCGCTGTACGGACAGAAATACAACATGACTACTTTCTTCCAGACGTAGAATCGAATTGCAAGTATGATTAGGCCAACATCTATACTTGAGGCTAAAAGGTCAGGTGATGTAAAAATCTCACCTCCTTGGTAAAGTCAAAGCGGGATGAGACTGTGGATCACGAAAGCCAATGTGGTTGAAGTGTTGCATTCAATGTGATTATGACTTCAAATAGCATGTTTATAAACATTACCGGTAAGAACAAAAAACGTAACCTTTTAAGTTCTTTAAAAAGACAGGCTGAAACAATAACTTGTTGGGCTAATAGAGAATTTTATGTAACTTTTTAAAAGTCAATTGTGAAATTAACAATTACTCAGGCATCATGAACTTTATAGTAAATTATTACTGAGAGACATATGATGGAATATTCAAAGAGGTTTAATATATACAATAGAATAATATAAAGGTACCTTTAAAGATTTGTTGTTGTCTTTGATGGCATCATTTTTAGGCCTACTGCATCATTGATGCCTGGTTTTATTAGCTATAATAAACGAAGAAGGCAAATGGCATTTTACTCACAAAATATTAACAAGGCCGGGTCTTTTTGGGAATAAAAGGAGAGGCTGAACAGATAACACGAGTAATCAGTCGGTAGTTAAAACATCCAATCTGCATTAATGTGAGCAAACTTGGAAGGGAGTGTCCACTGACATGTGTTTACATAATTGCTTATTTTCCTCAACTAACTGACTGATCGATTGTGATGTTTATATTAAAATGTTCAAGTAATTGTGGTTTAAGATCTTTTAAATTTCTTCATAATTATACTTACTTGAAGTTATGGTTGCCTATATTTAGGGTGAATTCTTTCTGAGACAACCCTGTCATGGGCTACTAACAGGCTTCATTTGTTAAAGGTTTTATGATTCCAGCACCTTCTTGTTTTATTCATATTTTTCTCTATGTATCCTGGAGAAAGCTTCAATTCACGAAAATTTTAGTTAATTCCGATCTTGTTGGTTTTTGTGTATGAGCAAATTTCTGTGTTTCCCACAATCCTGTAGGCTGCGCGTGGTTAATTTTCTGTCTTTTACGTCCAGCAACTAAAAAAATATGGAAATTTATCGTACAGATATGACCAAATTTGCATGCAAGATAAGGTACATATGATTACTATTACTAAGGCTAACGGTCAGGTGATGTAAAAATCTCAACTCCTTGTGAAAGTCAAGGGGATAGAACTGTGATCACTAAAAGCCCATGTGTTGAATGGTTGCGTTCAGTGATTATGACTTTCAATAGCATGTTTATAACACATTACCGTAAGAACAAAAGAAGTACCTTTTAAGTCGCTTGGCAAAAGACTAGCTGAAAAACAATAACCTTGTTGGCCTACATAGAATTTTATGTAACTTTCCAAGCAATTGTGAAAACACTTATCATCATCACTGGAGTTACATTATATAGTAATTATTCCTGAAGTAACATATGATGTGAATATTCAAGAGTTTAATAATCTAATAATATATACCGGTACTTTAAGGATTTTGTTGTTGTCTTTGAATTGGCATCATTTTCATATGGCCGACTGAATCATTGATGCTCTGGTTTTATTTTACTAATAGATAAAACGAACAAATGGCATTTTACTCACAAATATTACACAAGGCCGGTTCTTTTGGGAATTAAACGGAGAGCTTGAACAGATAACCTAGTAATCAGCGGTAGGTAACATCAATCTGCATTATTGTGAGCAAACTTGGGAAGGAAGTGTCCATTGACCTGTGGTTACATAATTGCTATTTTTCCTTCAAAACATACTGAACTGAATCGAGTGAATGTTTTATCTTAAAATGTTAAAGTGAATTGTGGTTAGATTCTTTTTAAATTTTCTCAAATGTGATACTTACTTTTGAAGTTATGGTTGCCTATCTTATGTTAAAATTCTTCTGAGACACCCTGTAATGGCTACAACAAGGCTTCAATTTGGTTTAAAGGTTATGACATTCCAGCACCTCTTTGTTTTATTCTTTTTCCTAGGTAGCCTTGAAAAAAGCTTAGTCACAAAATTTTAGTAATTCCGATCTTGTGGTTTTTGTGTTATGAGCAATTCTTGTTTCCCACAATCCTGTAGGCCGCTGTGGTGTAATTTCTGTCTGGTTTACGTACAGAAAATAAAAAATTGGAAAATTTCGTACGATTGACCAATTTTTGCATGCAAGATAGGTACAAGTAGGATTACTATTACAAGGCTAACGGTTCAGATGCTATAAAAATTCAACCTTTTTGAGATAAGTTCTTGGACGCTAGTCGTGGATACACGGAATGCCCATTTAAACTGTATAGCAAATTTGAGAGGGAAAAATCTCACACACAGGTACAATCTTAGTGTGTGCACATAATACAAAATCAGAACAGTCAAGTGATAAAATTGTATGTTTTGCAACAGTCAAGGGGATATTTTTAATATAGACTGGATTCTTACAGTCAGAGGATTGTCCCCAATTTCTGGGGGCCTTGGCCCAGATAATAGAATTATCCCATTTCCCGCATACAAAGACAATTCACATAGGAGTTGTGGTTAAAACCATTAATCTTCATTGAAGGCAGTATTTTCCTTCAAGATTGCTGGAGATTATCATGAATTGTGATCAGTGGTTGGTATATCCAGCTATTTGGACTTAAATGACTAGATAGCTGGGGCAATCTGCAAACACTTACATATTTTGATCTTGATTGGCCACCTTTATATCGGAATGAACTTAAGAAGTAGAAGGGTTGCGAAGTGAGATTATAAGCCGGGGCTTATCATATAAAAGAATACGTTTCTAGGACCCAGCCTGTTCCTGCAAATCATGGTTATATCTTAACCACAAGTGATATCAAACTGTACTGATAAGCTCTTCCCAGCAAAGAGGGCTGAATTATGCGGTTGTGCCACCCATAAGCTTACATCTCTATACATTGGTTCAAAATCCCTCTGATCCTCTGACTGAAAATGTCCGTGCTCTGTCAAGCAGCACATGTCACATACATACCATGCATTTTGATGCGAAGACAGTCCCAGGGATTATGACCATATTTACAGGGATTTTCAAACTTACCAGTAACAAACATGGCTACTCTCGTTGAAACAGATGTGATAAGCTTGTACTGGTAGTGATTCTGTAACAGTGGGACGATGGCTTAAACGTCTAATGGTTCATATTGCCCCAGTTCATTTGAAGTGGGGGGGGGTGGGAGCGAGCAAATTATAGTTTTAATCAATAGCTCTTATTCATTGTAAATCCCATATATAGTACCAATTAAATCACAGCTAGTGGCCCTACCAGTGTTTGAACCAGGGACCTCAGCAGTAAAAGGATATTCAAACCTCTTCATAGCCAGTAGGCAGCTCCATGTCTCAAATGCTCTTTTAAATTGAAATATGTAAGGCCTTATTTTTTTCTTAGGCATTATTTTCTTCTTATCATGCAATTTCAGCCTCCAAATCCTAATCCATAACATATTGGGAAATCTCCCAAAGCAGCACCTCTGCTTTACCAAATAAAATGTTATTCACTTACGATTTATGATAAGTTTTGAAGGTGTATGCATGGTGAAGCCTACTATTTTGATCTATAGAATGTATAGAATGATAATGCAAAAAAAGTGATTGATTTGAACCCAGTGACTGATATTTTAACAATTGCACAATGTTTCAGGGTTGAAAAGATGGTGGGGCTAGTCAACGACAGGAAAAAAGGACGTCAGCGAAAAGCCCTGTCGCACTGCCGATCTCGCGGTCTCCTTACCGACGTACTCCAGCAGTTCTCCTTCTCATCACCTGAAAAGAAGTAGCCATGGCCTCACCTAGCACCTCCAAGAATGTGCCCGCTTGAGGAGGGCAGTCAAAAGTCCTGTTAAAACAATCAAGAGAAAGGTTG
Organism: Ophioderma brevispina; assembly: GCA_023653785.1. NCBI lineage: Eukaryota > Metazoa > Echinodermata > Ophiuroidea > Amphilepidida > Ophiodermatidae > Ophioderma > Ophioderma brevispina. Next base: position 140,995 of record JAMKCH010087487.1, on the reverse strand, counting down.
TACAAAAGTGTGTCAAAAATCTCATCATAGAATTCAAGTTTTGTTAAAATTTGGCAGATTTCCCCTTTTGGTAATGGGTTTTTTGGACTGCCAACAGCAGGTAGTCTTGGGGAAACCTTTAAAGGTTTCTTGTTCTTGTTTTGAAAGCAATTTTTGATGGTGGAAAGGGAAGCTGCATGGCATAAAATGTTGCTTGGTGGGAAGAAGCAGAGCACGGTAGAGTTAGGGCAAGAGTTTTAAAAGGAAATTATCTGATGACGGAAGTGCGGAGAGTGAATTCGCAAGTTCAAACAAACTATTGAGGGGAGAAGGTGAGGGGGTTGAGTGAGACTGTATTGATTAAAGTAGGATAGAGGTGGATGAGGGAGAAGGTGGTAAGAGATGAACAAAGGTTCATAGATATAGAAACAATGGATATCAACATTGGATTGAAAGCAACCATGACGCCATAAAACCATTATTTAAATATCCTCATGGCGTAGTGGCGGTATAGTAAAGCACTTTGCATGGCAAAGTGCGCGGGTTTATTTCTTAAGTATGTGCTATTTCCCACTGTTGTGCAATATGTTCGAGGGAGTTAATGGAACAAGAATAGAATTTGTGGCTAACTTTGCAGCTACTATCTGCCAAAATTACTTCATTCACAGGAAAACAAGTTGATTGATTTTTTTAGTTCATTTAGGATGTTGGAAACACTTGAGGGGTATGATTTATTCACTATATTTATTTTGGTATAGTTGCAAATATTACTAAAGTTTGTTGAATGTTGATTCTAAAGGTAAGATGCATTACTCGAATAAATATCAAGATTGTTAATTCTGTAAATCACAAGTTATTAAGGACTACACCATTTTGGTGTTGTGAGACATTGATAAGACATGGAGATGTTTGATATCCATGCTATCTAAATCTATGACATATACCACCTGACTTACAAGGGGAAGGGGATATAAGAGATTTACTTTAATACGGAGTTTTGTAGTGGTTTTCACTTCATTGAAAATTTAATTCATACTTATGGGAAAGTGGCAATTTGTTTTTACCATATGCACACTATCTACCTATTAGTTCCAATCATGTTAATATTTGCAAAATTACACTGGTAATGCATTGGTATTTTTTCCAATTTTAAGAATGCATTTTGTGCTAAAAACATCCAACCTTTGAATGTAACGTTATCCATTAAATTGATACTAACAAATCAAATCCACCTTTTCACTCATTTTTCCATGCAAACTTTTGCCACGTGTGGTATGTTTAGCACTCTTCGCGACCACCGAGCTTAGAGGAGTTTGGTTTTTACCGGGACGGCTCAGATAGCCCTCCCCCGGAATTGACTAGAGAGGAGGTGAGACAATATGTTCCTTCTACGAGTCTTAGTTTCTCCTCCCACTCCTCTTCACTTATGCTTTTTGACTTCCTAGTGGGAGTATTTTGCATGTGGTCGTGGAAACTAACAGATGTTTTTATAAACTAAGTGATTTCAAGAAATAAGTTCTGTCTATTTCACAAGGATTTATCAGTGATCCAGTTGTCAGAAGGTGCCTGTTGAAATCACTTAGTCTAACCTACATTTTGAGACTGATTTCAAGAAAAGGCTATCAGTGAGAACAGACCTGCGAAATAAGCCTGTTTGCCAAGCATGTCACTGAATGCTGAATTAGGTCAAATGGTGTGAGTTAAATAGAAGCATAAAATATTTTATTTAGAGGTTTGGTTTTTCTGATAGTTGAATGTAGTGCATTTTATTTTCACTTTGTATCTATCATTCACATCATTGTTATTATAAATATATAATTTCTATCATTTCTTACATTGGGTACTTGTCTACTTCAGTTATGTATCTCCTGAAGGGTGCCATTTACACAAAAAGTTTGCTCAATATTTGGTGTAACTGTTCATTAACTCAACATTCATGAACCACACAGGTGGAAATATACAGCATACTGTCTGTCTTCCTTGATTCAGTGTTCTTGAGTTTTATATTGTACTAGGTTCTATTAAAGCAATAGTATACAAATATATACTGCCATGAGAGGCTCTGGTTAAAACTATAAGCCCGAGGTGCCATCAAGTAGGTCTATTAAAAATAGTAGGCCTACTTGTTACCGAGAGACCATAGTTTTAAGCCAGAGGCTTGAATAAGGGCAGTAAAAATTTGTTCCTTAATAAATTTTTATAATTTTCAGCTTCAATACTCATTGCAAGGTCGCCTATACTAGACAACAGCGAGGTTCAGAACCTCAAGTATTATTTACGTCCGTTAAGAGTGCCTCTCTCTGCATTACCCGCATGTGCAAAATCACAAACTGACTATTATTTACAGCTTGGGAGGTACTTTTTACTTGCATAAATAGTACTTTGAGACATTTAACCAAATAACAAGCTCAAATTGATTAATGAAGTATATAATTGATTTTTGAGGAAACACAACTGATCTTCCCAGAATTTGCTCTTTAAGGAAAAGTATAAGCCTCAAGAAAGTTGTTTATTTCATTTGAGGTCCCCCTTTCTCATAATTTCCAACCCAACTCAGTATTTAGGAAATTTGAGGGCAGGCGTGTGAACAAAAAAGATAAATGCCCAACTGAGGCTTGAAGAAAATTCAGCAAATTGAGCAAAACTGCAATCAGAACATTAGATTTGTGTGTGTTCACCCTTTAAGAATGGTGTCCACTATTCCTCTCAATTGGCTCTAGTTGGATATGATTAACAACTGCCTCATGAAGAAATTATCTGGCATCTTTACTAAAACACACAAGTGTTGGCATCCCATGTCATTCTGTAGTCCTGAAATAGGTCCTGCATGTCAGAATAGTTTCAAGCACTCCATCACCACCATCACCGTTTTATTACATCAAAGTTGGCACACCAATCGAGGGAATCTTCCGGTTGGCACAGCGATGCTTTTCCGGCGGCATGATTCACTGCATTAATTTCACAGAAATGTAACCTACTTGTTAACACCTGTCTTCTACATTTTCTCTTTCTCACACACACAAAATATTAAATTTGTGGTGTTAAATGTTGTAGCGACACATTATAGGGTGTGTAGTTGCGTTCTCTGACAATGGGATGTGTCAGAGATGCAACTTAGTGAATAATTGGCCAGGTGGTCCCTGAGATGTCGGAACAAATCATCTGTGCTTATGGCACATTGGGGTCTTGCAATCCCTTTGCAAGGGTGTATAAGAATGGAATGTAGAACTTTTTTTTTTTGGATTGTCAGTTTATCTTTACTTTGAAATTGAAGTTCTCCAAGAATTAAAATTTCCAATTAATCAGTACCACAGATGATCATTAATTGACTTAGGAGTGCATTTATAGAAGTCGGTACTTAATTATATTCATACTTCAATATGTACCGATTTCTAAGTGGACTGTGATATTGTTTGATGTTTATCAAAAAAACTAATGTACCCAATTGTTTAGCAAAGGGACTCTCACTTCTCATTAACTTCATGTTAGTATTCGTCAGTCATACTTCTTTCTTTATAGTATAAGAATCATAGCACAGACCATTAGTGAGCTTTACACCTAACATGATCAGGTTGTAGTGGGTTTGTCAGGTAGGAGTTGGTTTCCAGCAGTACTGCGCCTCATAGAACATGGCCATTATATTCCATTTGTGACGAGCAGAGTTCCAGGTGGTGTGCGGGAAACCTAACACAGACCAAAACTTTTGTTACACTGCTATTCAGTAGTAGATTTCATAAACAAATTGGCGCTTCACGGATTATTTGCTAATTCCTGGGTAATTTTTATCAGCAGCTGAGAAACACCGAACACATTGTAGGTACAAACTTACGCTGCATGGCGTGACACTTAACAATATAATTGTTGATGAATGAGATGTCTATCTTTGGTTAAATTGCGTTTTTAAACTCAGTTGAACCCCAGACTAAATAAGTGGTTAGTATTCATTTGCATAGTGAACCCCAGTGATACAAGTTAAGCCCTTGAAATTAAATTGCCTGAAACTTAATTTTGATATCTTGTGTGCATTTTGATAGCACCCAACATTTATCAACTCATATGCATGGGAATGTAATACATATTATTCTTTAAATGAACCCTGTTGTGATTCAGTTGTCTTTCATTTTTTGTCACTGGTAATGGGAAATAAGGTGTTTTTGACTAAAATTGTTCAGAATGCACTTAGTATTATAACACAATGTGATATGGTGGTGATTACTACCTACAGTTCTTGTGCACTTCTATATAATTAACACACTTGTGTTACTAATGGTAATGTCACTCACCATGGACTTATACTTTGTATGGTGTTAAACCTGTCTGTTTGTGTTGATGAAAGTGGTTGTACTGTTTTGTCATGCCCTTCATAATTGGGTTTTTGTAACATTATGCTCTGTACACCTAGAAGTACAAAGTAATAGATAAACTCCCACATATGTCTCACAAGGAATGCTTGGTATATGTCGACTTATATGACCAGTAATTTGTGTATCAGTGTAAGAGATTTGTTTTGTTCGTACATCATGCACTCTCTTAAACGCGCGCGATTTAGACGGCCTAAAAGTGTATAAGCCCGTTTTGTAGTAAGGCTCGATGATGCTGCACAGCGCATCAATTAATTTACTTTGTACTTCGAAGTTTAAGCAGTATAGTGTATTACGTACCAAGTAATGTTTCATAAATGTATTCTGGATTTTCCCCCACTTTTTGAAACGAAAATCTTACTTTTGACCAAATTACAAAGCAAAATTTGGCTTATGTAATGTGGAATTATGTCGTTAAAGGGGTACTACCCGATCTTCAGCCTCGACCACACTACTTACCACATCAAACCAGAGATTTTGGTATCATTGGAGTAATTGTATTTTTCTCACTTCATCTGCCAAATATTTTAGCTGAACTCCTTCCCATTACGGTGCTACAAGCATAAATATGAGTTGTTTACGGATGCCAGAAAATATTTGTACACATATCTATGGGCGGTTGTAATACACACAATTACTGCTCATGTTAAAACGATATATTGGATTCAATTTAAATCTTGGAATTAAGGAAATCTGATGATGTCCTTTTATTTGAAACAGAAAATTATATGTTGTAATTGGGTGGAGCACCAAAAATGGCTTTTGAATTATTCACTGTTGTCAAGCGGTTAAATTTTTGTGGAACTTTTACAAGGTCATTGTCGGCTTAGGGACTACTAATACCGCCTTTAAGTTTCAGTATGCTTGTGCTCCGATTGTGTGAATGGAGAATGTCGGTACATGCAGAAAGTCGGTACAATATATACACCCGCGTTGTTACTTCATACATTTTTAGACAAGGTGGAATATAGGTAGTGATTATTTCACAAAAGGTCAAAGATAATTTTTTTCATTGCTAAATTTGGTTTACATTTTATTTGTCTTTTTCTTAACCTGTTGGATGGATTTGCAAGTTGTACAGGGTTGTTAGGTTGAGGTTTACAAGGGATAGTAAATTTTATTTCAATGTTTAGTCTGAGTAGCCATGGCATATTAGCTCCATTTCTGTCAACTCATGTTGTAGAGTTCCATGCAACTTGTACAGAATCATTGTTGGGTAGTGTATACCAGACAGTCTCAAAAGATATCAAAGGTCATTTTGGGCCATTTGAAATTCGCATTTTTGCTAGCCTTTGTTTGGTTGTCTGAATGTCTGAGATGAATTCTTATACAGAAGCATAGCTAGGCAAGTATCTACCAAATCGATCTTATTAAAAAGATGTCAAAGGTCATCAGTGGTCATTGAAGTTGCCCTCTTATAGGTTCTAATCTTGGAAGACATTTCATATAGAAGTCCCAAGTATGCAAATGAGGTATTGCCTTTCCATAAGCCCTAACACAACATCATACAGTGCATGACAGATGTGTAATACCTCATTTGCATACTTGGGACTTCTATATGAAATGTTTACCCTAATCTGTTTCTGCTCTCTTAAAGAATAATCTCAGGGACTTTCAAAGTTGAAGATATTTTCCAAAAATGATGACCGTAGCAATTTGGCCATTTCATCTTTGGTGGGTTATCAATTTTGAATGTCACTGGTAGTACCTGAATTGTTGATGTTTTTCAAAACATTCAGGATTCTTTTTGAAAAGGATTTACTATTTCTGAAATTATTTGACCAATTGTCATTTTAGTTATTTCTTCTGTTTAGTATGCATAAATAAGTCAATGTTGTCAGTCATGTCACCAACTTAATGTTATAGTCGGTTCACTAAAAGATGGAAGATGACCTTTGATAACGTATACAGAGTCAACACAACAGAGAAGGCAATCACTTCAGGAAAGACTATATGGGTAACTAAGACTATGGTATTGCTCCATCTTATATTGAACACAATGTAGTTACAAGAATTTTGAGATAAAAGATGTTGTTACTAAGGGAAAACTGTCTCCTTTGTTTTCACTCCAGGTGTACACAAGAAAGAAAAGAGGAAGAAAACGTCGGAGGCAGATTCCTCCCCCAGTGCTTGAGTCTGTCAACTCGGAGTCGATGGATCGATCACCGAACCCCAAGAGGCCCCGCACCGACAACCCTAGTGATACCAGTACAACCAAATCTAAGAGTAAGAAATCAACAGAGACTAATACCAAATCATCATCTACTGAGGATGCAAAAGATACTTCAAGTAGTAAAAACTCTGAATCTGGAGATCCCAAGACATCAGAGGATTCCAAGAAGCCTCAAAATTCAAGTGCCAAGAAGTCTGTGGAAAAGTATAGCAAGAGACTATCATTATCAAGCCATAAGAAAACATCAACGTCTGATGGGGACAGAAAATCATCATCGGATGCTGGCAAGAAATCTTCTGATCCCAACAATAACAAGAAGTCTCCTGACACTCCAAGTAAGAAGTCATCAGATCTTGGAAATAAGAAGACTCCAAGTAATAAGAAGACATCGGTTAGCAGCAAGAAGAAATCCAGTGGAAAGAAATCAGGTGAGTTTTTGAAATCATAACCATTCAGTATTTTACAATGACTTGGATGTGATGAAAGGCAGGTTTTGATAAAGACAGGTTAAAAGTAGCAAGTGCATGAACTGAATTCTTGTACAAAAGAGTCTTTCTTGTCATCATGTGACTTGAAGGGGGACGGCCCAATTTCATTGTATAAAATTTTCCTCTTGAGTGGACCCCCATACCCCATCTGTAAAGTTTCATGCCAATATTTCAATTGGTTTTGATATAAGAGCTAGAAATGTGATTTTGTAAGCCTCATAGATTACCGTTTAAGACTAATATTGGTCAACCAAAATGAGCATGTTTTCACTCATAATGTCCAAACCAAACATCTTTTAGCACTAAGAGTTAACAGGGTATATGAGAAAAATAGTAGGTGCCTTCAAACACCAAAATTTTGACCACTTCTGGTAAAATTGGGGGTCCTGGGGATGAGGCTATTCACGATTGGGCCATGGCCCTTTAATATGATTTTTAAAGTGGGATGGCCCGATTTTTCATCTTGATAGAATGGTCTTCACTCCAAAACCCCATCTGTTAAGTTTTACGCTGATATTTAAACCCGTTTTTAAGTGAGAGCTAAAAACGTGACTTGTAATCCTCCATAGAGTACTGTGTAAAATTAATATTGGTCAACCAAAATGGGGCATATTTTCACTCATAACATCTAAACCAAACATCCTTTAGCCCTAATATTTCACAGGGTAAATGAGAAAAATAGTAGCTTTCTTCTGATACCAAAATTTTGACCACTGGGGTCCTTGGGGACAAGGCTATTAGCGATCGGGCCATGGACCTTTAAGGTGGAATTACCCCTTCAGTGGGCTAAAAATAAAAACTACATATTGAAACTGAGGAAGAAATTACCTTTCTATTGCCTTTTGTTTGACGACAATTGGAGCTTCCGTTCAAAAGTTATGATCGAAAATGTAACTTTGCAAATTGAAATATCTAATCATATTTCTTATGTATTTTATTGTTTTCTCAAGCTGCGATATTTAATTTTTAACAGTTAAAAAAAATCATCTTTTAGCACTAAGAGTTAACAGGGTATATGAGAAAAATAGTAGGTGCCTTCAAACACCAAAATTTTGACCACTTCTGTGGTAAAATTGGGGGTCCTGGGGATGAGGCTATTCACGATTGGGCCATGGCCCTTTAATATGATTTTTAAAGTGGGATGGCCCGATTTTTCATCTTGATAGAATGGTCTTCACTCCAAAACCCCATCTGTTAAGTTTTACGCTGATATTTAAACCCGTTTTTAAGTGAGAGCTAAAAACGTGACTTGTAATCCTCCATAGAGTACTGTGTAAAATTAATATTGGTCAACCAAAATGGGGCATATTTTCACTCATAACATCTAAACCAAACATCCTTTAGCCCTAATATTTCACAGGGTAAATGAGAAAAATAGTAGCTTTCTTCTGATACCAAAATTTTGACCACTTCCGGTAAAATCTGGGGTCCTTGGGGACAAGGCTATTAGCGATCGGGCCATGGACCTTTAAATGTTAAAGCTGTTTAAGAATGAGAATAAAGGTATGATTTTGGGAACTGGTACTCTCTTTACGACGAATTGAAACCGGCGACACCATTATTTTTCCGTGGAAGAACTTGGCCTCCGGCCTCGTTCTTCACTTAAAATAATGGTATCGCCTTGGTTCAATTCGTCGTAAAAAGAATACCGGTTCCCAAAATCATACCATTATTCCCTAAATTATTTTGATATTTTTTTTCATCATCCTTTGGACCTAAGATTTCATTTCACCGGGTAAATGAAAAAACAAATAGTAAGCTTTCTTCTGATTATTAAAAATATTGACCACTTTCGGTAAAATATAAATGGGGTTCCTGGGGGACGAGGCTATTAGCGATCGGGCCATGACCTTTAAAAAATAAAGACCTTTGCATTTAGTACATGATGTGTAGCAATGTAGCTACAAAGATGTCCAAATATTTGTTCATGGTACTGTGCGTGAATGTTTTTGTTTTATTTCTAACAACACCGACAAGTCCGTTTTTTAGAACTTCTGCCTTATTTTTCAGTCAGAGCTCAAAAAGGCTCTTTTTGGTAGGGATAGGCTGCATTTTAAGTTTTTCAAATTTTAATATTTGTGTTTTTGTGTTTTTTCTTGTGTTGTTTTTGTGTGTGTTACTTATGTAATTGAAATAGGGCTTCTATTAGTCTAGCAGATTTTAAGGGTTCCCATGCACGCCCCCCCTTAAAACTAAATTGTAACAGAGTTTTGGATCTCTAACGAATCTTAAAAAAGAATTCTTGAGTACCAAAATCAAATATTGTCCTACAGGGTCCCCGTTTGGCAGCATCTTGGATCTAAATAGATCAGTCAAATAAGTGTTTCGATTTGTATTGAAAAGGTATCTCAATGCTTCGTCTCCATCATAAGGAATCAGAAAATAATGTAGTTTGGCATATTGTGATGTTTCGTTACCGATATGGGCGAAAATGTTATTAAGGTCATTGAACTCTTTTGATTGGTCGCTTGTACATGGCCAAACTTTCAAATGCATGGATCTTGGCAAAATTGTTAGGATGTTGGTATGAGCATGAACAATCTAGAAAAGTATAGATTGCAATATCTACGATGTTTAGTTAAGTGAAATTGTGGTAGTAAAGTTACCTCTTGTCAAATTTGCATTGTTTTTGTATGGGAATTAGGGACGAGTCCATCTCTTTCTAGGAAGATCCTAAATGAATGGAAACTGTACATTTCAGGATGCTCATGCTCATATATATCAAATTGTGAGTTTGGCCGAGGATGTAAAAATAACTTTCTTTAGTGGTTATGCAATCTAAAAATATAATTGTCCCCCCGCCGAACGAGTTCGGAACGGACTCTAAACTGACAGCTTTCCGTTTGTCGGTGATAAAAATGTTAACCATGTTTATGTATATGATTATCTGGAGGGTCCGTAAGGGCCAACAATGATTGGAACTTGGTGGAGAAGCGGGGGGTGATAGTTCTCGACGGATTAGGATTTTGGGTGTAAATATGCTAATTAAAGATCTAATTTGCATAATTGAAAATTATCCTGCAAGGCCTGGGTTACAAGTTTTCTGGAGTTCTGTTATAAGGCCGTATAATGATGTACCTTGTAGGAAGGAAGAGGGTGAAGAGTCTCAACCTGATTAGAATTTGGGTGTATTTTGGGGCAAATTGAGGTATGCAACTGAGCTAATTAATAGCAAAAAAATCGCGTATTTGCTATATTTTTGACCTGTACATTGGATAATCAAAATTCCTGGGCTGCATGAAAGCATATCATGGGCCACATCTTTTTTTTGCAATTTGAAAGTAGTGATATGCGAGCTTTTTTTAGGTATGCAAATGAGCTAATTAATTAAATATGCGTAATGCTGTATCGCTTAAACGTTACGTAGGAAGGCAAATATCCTTCGCTACATGAGACTAATATGCATGGGGTGAGGGGGTGGGGTGTTGGGAGGGGGAGGGGGTGGGGTGTTGGGGAGGGGTGGTTAGGTATTATTGCGGGGTGTTGGGGAGGGGTGGTGTCGTGTTGCAAGTGTGTTGGGGAGGGGGTGGGGTGTTGGGATGTTGGAAAGGGTGTGTTTGGGAGGGGTGTTGCGGGATGCTGGGGAGGGGTGAAAGTGTTGGGGGGTGTGAGTGCTAGGGAGGGTGTGGGGACGGGGGTTAATGGGGTAGGGTGTTGTGGAGGGGTAAGGGTGGGTGTGGAGGGGTTGTGGTGTTGTGCGGGGTATTGTGGAAGGGGGAAGCGTGTTACGGTGGTGGGGGTGGGTGTTGCGGGATTTGGGGGTTGAGGGGTGTTGTTTTTTTAAGGGGGTGGGGTGGTGTGCAGAGTGTTGGGAAGGGGGTGGGGTATTTGCAAGTGTGGGGTGTTGGGGAGGGGGGGCGGGGGGGTGTTGCGGGGGTGGGGCGAGTGGTGCGAGGTGTTGGGGAGGGGGTGGGGTTTTGCAGGGGTTGGGGAGGGGGGGGGGTTGGGGCGGGGGTGCGGTGTTTATGGCATTCATTCGGCGGTGACATAATTTTTGCATCAGTAAATACGAGTTCGCATTGTTTAAAGTGGCAAATCAACAAAACTTAAGTTTTTAAGAGGTGTTCCCACACTACTTCAGCCTTAACCCCACCAATCGCCCATCAACCATATCACAGAAAATTTTCATGATTGAGTGAGATTCTTTAAAATACCTAAACAACAAACTAGGTTCCTTTTGATGGCTTTATTTAACCATTCAAGTAAGATCCCTCTAAACACAAGAGTGTTTTAAACCATTTGTTGCTGTTAATTGTAAATATGTGATGTTTTTTGCAAGAGAAGGCTATGGTCGTTTATTTTTTGTTTATTGTTACAGGTAAAAAAAATCAAAATCCAGCACTCGCAAGGAAAATGCCAAAGATGTCGCGAATGACCCTCTGGCGACTCCAGCAAAGTAAATGGAGAGTTAATTCTGATGACGACCTGAGAAGTTCACTTCAAAGAAAAATGGTAGCAGTGCGGGACCATAAAAACGAGGTAATAGAGAAACAGACCAGCAACAAGTCATCAAAGTCCAAGCAAAGTTAATTTCTCCAATACGCGGTTCAAAAAAACGGCGTTTGCCCGTGACCCCCGTGACGATCGAAAGGGTGGCCCAGGGAGTCAAGAGGGCGAAATCAAATCCAGGCATTCAAGAAGAAAAAGAACTGGACAAAATTAAGAAAAAGAAAAAGCAGAGTAAGAAAATGCTACTGTGTTTTGGACCAAATGACCTAAGACGAGAACTTATACACATTTGGCCAAAGAAGATCTGATGTGTTGGCGTCTTGAATTACACATCCAAAAAATCAAGAAGAAAAACTCGGTTTCAAAAAGTCGGGGTAACAAACACAAAAGTTAAAAAGGAAATTCAAAAATGCAAGTCCTCTAGTCCCCCGGCACCTTGTCTAAATGGGGAAAACTGTGAACAGACGAGAGCTTTTGTCCTCTAGTCCCCCGGCACCTTGTCTAAATGGGAACTGTGAAACAGACGAGGAGCTTTTTAGTCTCAAGAAACTAAAAGAAAGGGCAGCAGCGAACAAGGAGCATGAGAAGAATGATGTTTTGAAAGCCAAAGCAGATACAAAGAAACATGAAGAAAAACCAGCAGTTCAGACTTGTGTGAATGGTGTGGTTAGCGATGTTGATGAGTTGGATGCAGTGGTTGAAGATTATGTTAAAGATGATGACAAAAATGAACCTAAGAATGAGCAATTCAATTCTTTTGACCATTTCTCCCCAACAACAGTTGAAGAAATTGTTCAGCAGAATGGACCAGTAAGAAAAGACAGTGAATTTGAACATATAGAAAATAATAAGACCAATGAGATTGAGTGTATTGATTTGGGCGGGGATGATGGTGATGATGAAGATGATGAAGATGATGAGCTAGATGATGATGTGTTTAGTCCTGCGGCACCATCCCTCAAATCACCAGCTCCAAGTTCAGAACCAAGTCCTGTGTCTAGTCCCATATCTAGCCCAATGGCAAGTCCGAAAGGGAGTCCTAAAAAGATCAGCCTTGGCGAAAGCCCTGGTGATAGTCCAGCAAGAAGCCCGAGCCCATGCCAAGTTCCGGAGCTAGAGAAACCAGAAGCAAGTCCGGTGCAGTCATTTGACCATCAGAGGCCCCTAAGAAGTCCTCTCAATTCGTTTGATAGTCCTATTACTAGTCCAATTGAATCCAAACACAATGAAGTAGAAACAGCAGACCTTGATGGACCCAATGTCTTTTTGAGAAGCGAAGGTACAGAATCACACCCCGAGGAATACAGCCATATTGAACAGACGTGCATTGCTAACAATCAAGCAGAAATTATCCAGAATGAGGCAAGGCAGGGAAGCTGGGCAGATGAACCAAAGAATGGGTCAGATGTTACAAATAACTCATCTGGAGAATACAAAGGATTATCAAACAATGTAGCTGACAAACCAGAAGGAAGCAGTTGTCTTGAGAATCTTGTTGGAACCAGAGATGAACAAGCTGATGCAGAGACAGCTGAAGCTGTGGAATCCATCATGGTAGATCAAGAACCAGAAGAAGAACTGCAGCCTCAGACAAACATGGCAAATGATGACTACTATCGTCATGAGCCGCTGTCCCCGCCAGAATTTGATGAAAGATTGCTGTCAACACCTGACAGGGAAACTCAGGAGAATGAGTTGCAGGAAGGAGCGAAGAGAATGAGTTGCAGGAAGGGAGAGAAGAAAATGTATTGCAGGAAAGGAGAGAGGAAAATGAATTGCAGGAAAGGAGAGAAGAGACTGTGATTGATGAAGGCTCAAAAGAGAATGAAATCCTGGGTGGAAGTAGTGCAGATGCTGAGGCTGTAAAAGAAATTGAACCAGAAAGAGAGGATGGTACTAAACTGTGGATGATATAGTAGATCATTCTTCAGTGGACAACATCAAGAAAATGAGAACACTTCTGACAAGAACTCTGATAAAGATACTGATGATAAAATTCATATTTGTGCTAGTCCTGCTCTAGATAATGACTTTGAACCAGCATCACACATTAATAGTGATCATGAGGATGAACAGAATAGTACAACAGACAATGTATCCTTGCATGATGAAAGAGTTGAGAGTCCAAATATAATAGAAGATGGCTCTAGTGAAAGTCTGGAATCTTTAAACCTAGAAAAAGAAACTGACAATGCACTCTCTGAAAAACAGGATCAAGATGGTACAAGTGAAAGTCAACAAGATTCGGTTACCGAGGATAACCAGAATACACCAGATAAGAGGTTATGTGAAGATAATGCTGGTATCTTGGATACAAATAATCTTCAACAAGAAGATAACAATTCTAGGCAAAGTATTGAAAGCTATGATAACTCATCTGGTGAGCTTGAGCAATCATCTGGTAGTCAAGAACATTCTGGTGATCTAGAGCAGACATCTGGTGTTTTAGAACAGTCAGCAATAAGCACCGATCCTGTTGTGTGTGAAGCATCAGCGATGCAAGAATTTCAGGAAAAAGAGTTGCAACTAGATCAAGATCAGCAACAGCAACAGCCACAGCAAGAAATGCAGGATAGGGAATTGCAACCATTGCACCAAACGCAAATGCAGGAGCCAGTACAACTTCAACACATACAGGATACAGAGCTGCAACCTATACACCCGCAGCATCAACAGCATTCAGAGTTGCAACAACAAAAACAGCAGCAGAAGAATGAACAAAACTCTATGCCACCTCCTTCAGTACAGCTCTCGCTGGAAGATAAGCAACAGGACTCGGCATTAGAGCAGATCACACAAAGACAAGTTGAAAACTGTTCTCCTTGCGACCAACAACAGCAGCAGACACCAACAGGTCCAGCTCAGCAAATAGGAGACCACCAACCTTGTGAACAACGTTCAGTTCCTCAGCAGCAGCCGCAGCAGCAACAGCCTCAGCAGCAGCAACAACAGCCACAGCAGCAGCAACAACAGCCACAGCAGACGCAGCAGCCACCGCAGCAGCAGCAACAACAGCCACAGCAGCAACCAACACCACAACAGCAGTTGTCATCCGATTACTTCCCCTGCAGCATACCAATGAGAAGTCGTCATCGCAATTCCTGCATGGAGATAGCAGAAGTACCACCATGTTTAGACCAAGACATGATGAGTAGTGGGCCACTTAGCGTGTCATCTATGGGTAGTCATGGCATGGGCAGCCCACAGCAAATAGCTAATCCAGGCATGGGTAGTCCACAGATGAATAACAGTCCACATGCTGCAACGCAGCAGCAGCCACAGCAACAAGTCTGTAGTCCCAACATTAACCCAGCATCTCAAGTCTCCATGAGTCCACAGATGAGCAATATGAATCCCAGTCCCCAGATGCCAAGTATGAGCCCGCAGATGCCCACAATGAGTCCACAGATGGCCAACATGAGTCCGCAAATGGCCAACATGAGTCCGCAGATGGCCAACATGAGTCCGCAGATGGCCAACATGAGTCCGCAGATGGCCAACATGAACAGTGGTGCGGCACAAATGAACAGTACTGTCAGCCCACATCATAGTACTGTCAGTCCTCATCATAACACAGTGAGTCCTCACCACAACATAGTGAGTCCACACCATAACACCATGAGCCCACACAGTCAGGTGAGCCCACACCATCACAGTCCTCAGGTACCCAGCATGAGTCCACAGCTGAACTCAATGAGTCACAGCCCACAGATGAACAGTACAGTAGGCCCACAGATGCCTAGCATGAGTCCAGCTGCTCAGATGAACTCAATGGCTAATCCACAGTTAAGCACCTCAATGGGTCAGCAGATGCAGACCATGAGTCCTGCAATGAACACTATGAATAGTCCGCAGGTGAACACTATGAATAGTCCGCAGGTGAACACTATGAACAGTCCACAGGTGAACACTATGAACAGTCCGCAGGTGAACACTATGAACAGTCCGCAGGTGAACACTATGAATAGTCCGCAGGTGAACACTATGAATAGTCCGCAGGTGAACACTATGAACAGCCCACAAGTAAACAACATGAGCAGCCCACAAATGAATATGCATAGCCCACAAGTACGTAGCCCTGTTGTCAATGCTCAAGTGTGCAGTCCAGCTATGTCCAACAATGTACAAGTCTGCAGTCCTGCCATGAGTAGTGCCCAAGGTTGCAGCCCAGCTGCTGGACTGAATAACTCCCAAGTGTGCAGTCCTAATATGAGCTCTGCATCTGTAGCATGTAGCCCAAGCATGACCAACCAAGGGTGTAGCCCAGCAAGGACCAGTGTTCAAGGTGTCTGTAGTAGTCCAGCAATGAACTATGAACAGGTCTGTAGCCCTCAAATGAATGGTGCTCCTCATATGAACAATTCTGTGTGTAGTCCGCAGATGGGCAGGCAGACACCTGTTATGAACAGCCATCAGCAGCAACCATCCTGTGCAATGCAAGCTGCAATGAAGTCACCTCCTGGCCATAATGGGAACAATTCCAATAATAATATGATGTTGTTGAATAGTACTCAGAGACAGCAGCAGCAAGGGAGGAATCCCACTAGTGGAAGTCTGGCCAAATTGCAGAAACTGACCAATGCCATCATGCCAAATCCACCGCTTACAGTGCCTAGATCGCCAAAACCTACAGCAAACCTTACACATAGAACCACTGAACAACCGCAGAACCCAACGCCGCCACCAATTAACACACCTCCACCACCCTTGCAACGAAACATGACTCCACCAATGTCCCATACTCCACCAGTACAGCAGCATAGAATGCCACACATGCAGCCACAACCACAGCAGCAGCAGCACAACAGCAGCAGCAGCAGCAACAACAGCAGCAGCAGCAACAGCAGCAGCAGCAACAGCAGCAACATATGCAGCAACAGCAGCAACAACAGCAACAACAGCAGCAAGTGCAAATGAATATGCTTCACCATCAGCAGCAACTTCAGCAACAGCAGCAACATATGCAGCAACAGCAGCAGCAGCGCCAACAACAGTTGTCTAAGCGAAGGCAAACTCTTGCACAACAGCGTTTACATCACCAGCACCAAGGATATGAGCAGCACTTTGAACATCCCCAGCAAAGACAGGTGCAGCAGCGACAGCAACAGACGCAGCAGCAAGCTCAAGCTCATCACCACCAACAGTCTCCCCAAAGAATGACAATGCAGTTACAACATTTGCAACAGCAGCATCAGCAGCAGCAGCAGCAACAACAGCACAGGCATCAGCAGCAAATGCAGCAGTACCATAGTCATCATCCGTATCATCATCATCAGCCCAATCCTAGTCCAACACCACCACCTCCGACCCCTCCACCGGCAACCCCACCTCCACAGCAGTCCCAGCAGCATCCAGCCCATCACTACAAGACACCGTATCCACACCATCACCATCCGGGAGCGGCACAGCAGCAGCACCACAACCCGCAGCATCGCAACTATAACTACATCCCCGGCTACGGCCCTTCGCCGCACACCATGAACGGGTACGTCGGTCAAACTGCAATGATGCATAACACCTATCCGAGTGGTGGGGGCTTCATGCACGACCAGTCACCTGTGCACATGCAAATGGGAGTGGTCAATATGGCTCCTCCGCAACATACTCTCAGGTCGAACCGCTTCGGCGGAAATGGGTGGAATCATCCGGAGTACATGGTGAATCCACAGATGGGAGGGCAGGCAATGATGCGCAGATGAGAATAACTTGTCCCAGTTGGACTTGCTGTTTTGACCATCATCCACTGGGACTTTAAACAGACTTTTTTTTCTTATAGTGTATAGTTGTATTTAAAAATGCATCTCATTTATTTGATCGATCCAAAGACCAACTATTGTTTGTTATAATCACCTCATGTACAGCAAGGAATTCTTTGTACAGTGTACAGACTGAAACAATGTTGCTTTTTTGTGTGTAGAAAGAAGACAACCATAAAATAAATATTTAAACATTTATGTATTCTGTTACTGTTCATAGCTACTGATAAATATATATATTAAAACAAGCTTTTTGCCAATTTGGTAGGCAGTGTAGAGGGCATGGCTAATAGGCCTATTGTATATATGCAGGCATATTTTAGAAGTACTGTTTATCAATGAAAAGAAAAAAAATGGAAAAATGTTATTTTCACAGTTTTACGTTCATTAACTTTATTATAATATTCGTTTGAAGAACTTACTGATAAAATCTTGTAATGGTATTCAGAGCTCATTTTTCCACCCAATATTTTCATGTTAATATATATAATATATATATTCATTTGGCAGATTAAGACTTCGAATTGATGACAAAAATAAGGAAGAAAAAAATTTAAAAAGCAGATTAGCCTTTTAATATATGTGTGCTCGTCTTTCGAAAAATGCCATTAATGTAAAATGTATAGTGCTGTTAGTAAGAAAACCTTCTTGCCGTACTTTGTTTGACTTTGTGTACGCATAGAAATCTTCAGTTGAAAATGGTAGTCAAACAAAACATCCTTTTATTACCAATATTAACTATGGTAAGAGGTTGTTTTCTTTTTAACAGCCAAGCTTTAGTCTGCCAGGTTGGCGTAGTTAGTTAATTTATTACAAATGATTAGCCAGTAGCGCAGAGTTCTCCGTACGAAACTCTTGTGCTACAGCTAAGCTAGGATATACGAGGCCAAAGTAGTGTCAAAGTGTATGTCTCGCACTTATTCATGTTCGTCCAATGAAGTATTACTATTTTTTCTCATTGAATATGTGCACAGAACAGGGTTTTTTAAAAGAAAAAAATTATTTTTAAGGTGTTGTACATGTGATTGTTTCTATTCTCTTTCATATTTAATGAAAGACAAAGTGACTAAATGAATTGGAAAATCAATATAATAATCTATACAATTGTACAAATGACACTATAAAAAATCTAAGTTGGTAAAAATTTCTGAGATTTGTACTATCTCTTTGGAGTGTCATCTATGTTTTATTTCTATTATTAGTATGTGTATATGGCTTTAGAAGTGAAATTTGCTATTTAAACATTTTCTGTGTGATGATGTGCCCTTGTTCCCAGTTCCCCTAACCAATGTGCGTCATAAGGTGCAAAATTTGGAAGCAAAGCAAAATGACAAGGCCTATTGTCATTTCCTGGAAATTCCTGTAACCTGAACCTGGAAGCAAATATTTTGATCATATTTCTTAAACAATCATAGTATAACAACAGTGTTTGTTTGCATGAAGTTTGTTTTTGTTGCACCGGGGATATATATTCAGGAAATTACAGCTCAATCAGCTGATCAATTGATGTGATTGGTTATAGATGATCGATCAATCAAGTGATTATTGATTAGAGATTAGCAAGCACAATGTATTTCATCTATAATCAACTAATAATTGATTATAAGTGATAGTAGCCTCTTCTACTTTTTAATGACTATACTCTGGCTCATTATTTCGTGGACGTGAAATACGCGCGTACTGTGCCGAACATGCAATCCAGCGGTGCGTTTTTTGGAGGGAAGTAAGCGTACTTAGCAATATGTGCAAGAAATTATGAGCCAGAGTTTAGTTCAATAAGTGACTTCCATTATTGAAAGAACACCATTAAAGTGATCAGCATATGGAAGAAAGTGCCTTTAGCACAATGTCCCACAGTGCATTGCAAGATTGGGAAATAACTTTCATTCAAAATGAGGTTTGTATCTGCACTGTAAAGTTAAACAACATGGAGATTTTATTATTTTTAATCTAAGGTTTAGTGGTACACTGTGTTCTGATTTTGTTACGTTGAAGTCGATGCAATGTATACGTTTATAATTTGGCATTTCAAGCAGAAATAATATAAAAAAAAACCCTAAAATGAAGATTCTAATATTCGGTATGGAAATACTGTAATGCTTGAAGTTCATACGGTGTTTAATTTCCAAATAATAAAAAAAAACTTTATGGGGATCTTGTAAAACAAAAATTACATTGACCCATTTGCCTTTTTTGTCTTGAAAAGCCAAATTATGCTCATTTATGAGGGTTATATTTCTGCTTTAGTAGTTTGTAGACATAATTGTTCTTTTCATTGGGGCATCTGCAATAGGTTGACACTGAGTGATGTCAGTGGCCTTACATATGGAACACTGAGCACTTCCTGCCTTAAATAACAGCATTTTTGATTGGGTAATTACATCATATATTCATTACAGTAACCAGGTGAAACCAGCTTCCAAATATTTAAACCCTCTAGGTCAATTTAAGCCCTCTCCTGTCCAACCATGTTGCGGATTGGCTAAAAAAATAACCTAATTCCATTGTGAGTTGTGACTAATCAGCAGGCAGTGCTCATGTTCTTTAAATCAACCTATGATCCTCACATAGACACAGAATGTATCGCCATATGAATGCAAGAAGGTTGTAAGTGTAATAGCTGCCATGTGATACATATTTGTGCTGCCATGTATTAGGATAACTTATCTTTCTTTGAGTCATTGGCTCTTGAAATGGTTCTTCAGGCAACTGTCGACTGAAGAACCAATTCAAGAGCCACTGACCAGATTTGGCATAATAGTATCTTTGATGGGAATTTCTGGTAAATGGCAGCTATTGCACTTACGACCTTCTTGCACTCGTACAGTAAATATATTGCCTAGGAAAGACAGCTTTCATTGTTTCAGGAAGTTTCAATTGTTATGGCACAGTTGACCAACTTTTTGTTCACAAGTGTGTAGAATTTTTTTATGACAATTTTTAATACCCAGAATAGACGAAGTCAGTTGATAGCTTGAAGTAGGATAGAGGATCACTGAGATGTTTACTTGGTGGATAAGCACATTGCCACATGGTTATACTTTGATCAGTACCAAATTGGCACCCTATCATAACATTTTGGATCAATATTAATATTTCAATCACATTGCAAAATTACTTATTTTGTACCCAGACTGACTTGTTCATTGGTGTCGTGTACTTCCTTATCCAAAAACAAAATATAGAGCAGACTATGCAAATACATCATTCTTAAGGTTAAGATTACTTAACGCAGAGGCGTTAGTAAAGGCCCATCAACTCCCGCCTATTTGGTACCGAATAAAAGTGTACTACAATTTATGAAGCCTTTGAGCTCTGCAGGTGGCCCTAGTCGCTCAGTTCAATTTTTAAATTTTAATTTCCAAAAATTAATATATGAGGTGTTTTCATGACCACATTTGGAATCGACATGAAAAATTCATGAGTCCAATCAGGCCTAGTCTTGGCTCATTAGTTTTTGAGATGCCTTCCCAAATGACTGTAGGTCATATGGGAAGCCATCTCAGAATCTCAAAAACTTGGGTGTTGTAACCTATACAGAATCATATTGGGGTTGAAAGGGTTAACCTAAAGTAAGGACATTAAAAAGTGTAATGCTATTAGTTATGAGTGGACTTTTTGTTATGTGTAGCGATGCCAGCAATAGAAAGGTGCTTGGAAATTTTAGTATGGTAAAACAGGTGTTCGGAGGTGATACTAGGACATATTCCTTAACAGGAGTGAAATCTGGGTAGACATTTCATATAGAAGTCCCAAGTATGCAAATGAGGTATTGCCATTTATTCCGTCAAGTGCTACTGCACAACATCATACAGCGCATGATGGTATCAGTTGTGATACCTCATTTGCATACTTTAGACTTCTACATACTATACATTTCAATTATCCAATAAATCCTCACACAGTGCGGATTTTTCTCCAATAAATCCTCACACAGTGCTGTATTGCTGAGTGTAAGGTGTATCCGGCCACCCCCGTTGACGGAGACAAAACTGGATTTTAAACTTTGGTTTAACTAACTAACATGAAACGTGTACCGAAATCTGAGCATCCCCTCTAACAGAGCACCTGGTAAACTATGTCTGTGACTATTGCAATGTTCCATTGACATGTAAAAGACAAAACCATTTTTTTTTTTTTTTTTTTTATTTTGCTGGCGGTCATGCGATGTTCAGGGTGCTGAATTTTGTTCCATTCACTCACTACAATAGGCCCATGCGCTTACAGTAGTACACGTTGCGTGACTCGCGTCGTGTACAATGCCAAACATGAACATGGCGGACTCCTAGTGACGTAAAATCGTTTAGACTTTTTGGCGACACCTTGTCGCCGTCGGATCTTGAAATTTGATTATTGTCGACAATAAAAATCCTACTCGACAACAACCCTATAAAACAGGTGTTCGGAGGTGATACTAGGACATATTCCTTAACAGGAGTGAAATCTGGGTAGACATTTCATATAGAAGTCCCAAGTATGCAAATGAGGTATTGCCATTTATTCCGTCAAGTGCTACTGCACATCATACAGCGCATGATGGTATCAGTTGTGATACCTCATTTGCATACTTTAGACTTCTACATACTATGCATTTCAATTATCCAATAAATCCTCACACAGTGCGGATTTTGCTCCAATAAATCCTCACACAGTGCTGTATTGCTGAGTGTAAGGTGTATCCGGCCACCCCCGTTGACGGAGACAAAACTGGATTTCAAACTTTGGTTTAACTAACTAACATGAAACGTGTACCGAAATCTGAGCATCCCCTCTAACAGAGCACCTGGTAAACTATGTCTGTGACTATTGCAATGTTCCATTGAAATTTAAAAGACAAAACCAATTTTCAAAGGGTGTTTATTAAAATTTCTAAGCATAGTCCAAATACAAATTAAAATGCAAAGGACATACACAATGTAATATGCCTGTTCAGAATTAACTGGGAGTACATTTTGCAGTAGTTGGTGGAGTTGACCAAAATGGCAGAATTTGCTGTAGACGGACGGCCAAAGGACCAAAATATGACTTTTGACGGCGTTGTTTGTTACAAAGGTCCAACCTAGTAGATTCATACCACCGTGGGATGTACATCAACGTATGGGGTGTTGGCCTTTCTACATTTTTTATTTTAGGGTAAAAAATGGCCAAAAAAGGTCAAAATTGTCCAATAATAGGTAAATCAGTCAAAATGCATTCCTTTCTTCAAATAATCTATCAGAACATGTCCATTTACCTTCAAAGGGGTCATATTTAAGTGAATATAATGGAAGTCATTCCAATTTATAAATTTTGGGGTCAAAATGACCAATAAAGGTCAAAGTTGTCCAAAAATAAGTAAATCAGTCAAAATACATTCCTTTCTTAAAATAATCGATCAGAACATGTTCATTTACTTTCAAATGAGTCATATTTAAGTGGATAAGATGGAAGCCATTTCAATTTTTAAATTTGGGGGGTCAAAATGGCCAAAAAAGGTCAAAATTGTCAAAAAATAGGTAAATCAGTCGAAATGCATTCCTTTCTTAAAATCTATCAGAACATGTCCATTTACCTTCAAATGAGTCCTATTTAAGAGAATATAATGGAAGCATTCCAATTTATAAATTTTGGGGTCAAAATGGCCACTAAAGGGTCAAAATTGTCCCAAAATAGGTAAATCAGTCAAAATACATTCATTTCTTAAAATAATTGATTAGAACATTTCCATTCACCTTCAACGGAGTCGTATTTAAGTGGATAAAATGGAAGCCATTCCGATTTATAGATGTTGGGGTAAAATTGGCCAAAAATGGATACCTCAGTCCCAATACCTTCGTTTCACAAACATTTTCAAGGAAACATTTGCCGTTATATCTCAAGGAAACGTCAATAAGTAGCTTTTGTGCTTGTCATTCTAGTTTTCATATTTTTAGATCAAAATGACCAAAATAAGGTCAAAATTGTTCCAAAATGGTCAAATCACTTACATTCCAATAAGTGAATAGAAAGCTAGTTGGCTTAATTGACGGATTTGGGGTTGAAATGGCCAAATCTATTATAATGCCCTCTTTTCAAAGTAGGTCATATAAGTGTTTTGCCTTTTCATCAGGTAAAAAGAGTGCTAGCTATTTACTTTATAGATTTCTGAGTCAAAATGGAATAAATGGGACAAAATTCATCTAAAAACTGATCAAAATCAATTAAAATGGGTGAGATAACGAAACGTATCACTTTGTCTTACTCGTACATTATGTCTTCTTTTTGCACAGTATGTCAAAAGAAATGTGCGTTTACATCCCACGGGATATAATTAAGTAAACATAGACTGCTAGCCAGTCATAGATTTTGGAGTCGAAAATTAGAGAAGAAATTTTAAATTTCCCCAAAATTTATCAAATCAACTAAAATAGGAAACCAATTGATAAAACGTGTGACTTTGTCCATATTTTTAATATATTACCCTGTGAATTTATATAGATTTCTATTGAATATTTAAAAATAGTTGTTAGGGCCCGGGTGTTGACTTTACTAGATCTCAGATGTTAAGTTTAAATGGACATTTATAATCAGCTAAATTAAACTAAATTTTAAACTAAATTTTAAACTACATCTTAATATTGTACATATATTTCTTAGGGCTATACATTAGAATAGCCGAAGTTAGATATTGAATAAAAATAAAATCAATAATCACAATAATTATGTTCTTTGAACTTATTCGCATTCTGATGAACACAAAGGACCACATACATGTAAAAATTAGTATTTCTCCTCTATATCTGGTTCTCAATTGGAAATTGTAAATAATTTTTATTCCACGAGAATTTATTCTGGGCTACTCACAAGGCTTTTTGTAAGTTTAGTATTATGTGTTTATACACAGTGATCTATCAAGGGTCCGAGGGTAGGCTGCTCTTGTTTTAAATTTGGACCTGAGTTTAATCAATATTAACAATAATATTAATAATATGATATCCATCAAGCCTGCCCCGTTCTGAGTGGATTCACGGGCCCAGTGTATGTGGTGGATTTAAGCATTAAATAATGAAATAGCCCTAATGCACAAGAACCCTTTAATTATTTTGCTCAACCATGTAGGAGAAGTAACATTTTGGACCATTTAAACCATAACTGAATATGCCGCCAGTGACTGTTTTCCCCATTTCGGGTTCTTTCTTTACCAAATGATCATTCTGACCTGTTGATTAAACAAAATTAAAAATAATATTCAACTGCACTACAATGCCAAAAGCTTTCATGAAAAGCTTTTAGGTAATCATTCTCTCGTCCTTTCTGGTCATTTTAGCGAAAAATGGTACTTTCACAGTGGTTAGGGTATGCCGTCAAAGTCGAAGGGTAAGGGGATGGTTGCCACCCGAGGATGTTGATGGTGCTTTTTTGAAAATATTATGTACAGTTTAAATCTAAAACTCTGTTTATAGAAAATTAGCCATTTGTCATCATTTAGAGCTGAAAACCCCGTGAAAATCCGATATTCCTAACTTTTTTAGCGCAAAATTGGATTTTCGCCTATAGATTTTCTGTGGAAAATACCAATTTCTGGGACTAATTTTGCACAGACTCGAGGACTTGATGACATCATTCTGACGCCATACTAGGTATGTTGGTACTTATTTTGATATCAATGGAAAGAGGAGGACCATAGCTATCCACTGAAAACAAAATAATAAACACCGGGTGCTTTATAGAATGCGTTCTTAGTATTTTTTTTTTCATTCGTGTATCATAGCACTATGAGTAACCTTAAAGGAGGGCATTAATAAATAACAATTATAACACTTGTGATTTCTTTGCTCCCTCCAAGAAAAGTGCATTATAATGGCCAACTCATTTTCAACTTTAATGTACTCTGGCGATGTGAACTATGGCCTGATTAACAATTTTGAAAAATAGGGCAATAGAGCTAATTTACCATTTGTGGTAAATTTCCATCAAATCTGAGAATTGGAATAGCCAATACCCTAATTTACTGAGGTATGTAAATTTAATGGATAACAATAAACCATAAAGAGAATTATTGCTGCATTCATTACATTTATCAATCATAGTTTAATTAAGTTGATATTTTCTGACCATATTGACCATAAATCTTGAGATTCCCCCTCCAATCTTGAGTTCATTTTGATCCTCAGCCCAATGTGACTCCAAAATGGGTAAATTGGAATACCTAACACTGCATCCATATTCCATATTTTGACATTTTTTACCCTTTTGGACATTTTTAACCCCAAAATGTGTTCATTGAAAAGGCTAGCACTTTATTTACTTAATCACTGTCCATGGGAAGTAAATGAATTATGTTCCTTTAAGCTATTTTGAGAAAAGAGTGTTATGACTAATTTATTATTTTTGAACAAATTTGAACTTGTTTGGCCATTTTGACATTACAACGTGTCAATTGAAATGGCTACTACTCTATTCAGTTAAATATAGTTCTTTGGGAAGAAAACTTTACATATTCCCATTATGATTGTTGAGAAGGAAGGCATTTTGACTCATTTATGGATTTTTGGGACAATTTTGATGTTTTTTGGCCAATTTGACCCCAGAATATGCAAATTGAAATGGCTTGCACACAATCCGCTCATTTGTGTTCCCTTGGGATGTACACGCACATGTTCTGATGAAACAGCTTGAGAAAAGAAGGCAATATGATTGATTTACCTATTTTTGGACTATTTTGACCTTTTTTGGCCATTTTGACCCCAAAATTTATAAATTGGAACGGTTTCCATTATATTCACTTAAATATGACTCCTTTGAAGGTAAATGGACATGTTCTGATAGATTATTTGAAGAAAGAAATGCATTTCGACTGATTTACCTATTTTTGGACAATTTTGACCTTTTTTGGCCATTTTGACTCCAAAAATTATAAATTGGAATGACTTCCATTATATTCACTTAAATATGACTCCTTTGAAGGTAAATGGACATGTTATGATAGATTATTTGAAGAAAGGTATGGATTTCGACTGATTTACCTATTTTTGGACAATTTTGACCTTTTTTGGCCATTTTTTACCCTAAAATTAAATTATTGTATGTCCCATGAGGATGCAAATCCACATGGTTGGATGTTTGTAACAAATTACGCCGTCAAAACTTTTTCTGAGCACTTTTTGATGTAATGGCCGGCCGTCTACTGCACCTTTTGGGAAAGAGAAGTGAAGCAAGTGGCTTCTTTTAACATGAAACCTCAATGCACTTGGTGTTTCTACAAGGGGTTGCCTTCCATCAAAATTGGAAAGTAAGTAATAACCATCAGTAATTGAAAACTTGTTGCCCACAGACTGGCATGTGCTAGTGAAACAGGACTGGTGTGAAGAGAGCATCCCAAAATTCTTGTACTTCAGGGCAAGTCAAATAGTGATCTGTATGTAGGGACTTTCTCCACCTCCTGTGTAAAAGAATAATTTTCCCAATGTCATTTTCTAAATAGACTGATTTCTAAAAAATACCCAATTAAAAAAACAGCTTTTGGAATTTGTTTTCTTGAGTTATTAGGAATGCATTTTTAAATCAGTGCTTCTCTTATTTGGCTTAAAAAGAGATAATCAAAGTTGCACTTAGAACAAATCTTGTGGAACCCCGTAAGCTTCAGATTCACTGCATTGGATGAATCCTTTGTAATTCTGAGGGTGATTGCTTGGTTGTTTTAAAATCCTCAGGATATCCTACTTTTATATTTGTAGAGATTTCACAGAAAATATCAGGCATTGATTGACACATGATAATAACAGATGTCAACATTTTTCTGCACTTCATATTGTGTATTGATCTTTGCAACACCTACTTTATTCATTTTGGCTTATTTTTGTTTTTGGTAGCATTTTGCTTTTTGGGTAGCATTTTGTTGTATATATGGTACCCGTATAAAGGATTAACATTAAGACATCAAGTGAACTTTTGGTTGTTGTTTTCCCAAATAAAAAACTGTCATAGTCATCTTTAAGCTTGTATAAAGTTTGCACCTTTTCCGTACAAAAAGAAGAAAAAAAAAGGAAAAAAAAAATCCTGTGATTTCAACAACCCAACAGTATATTAAACTTGTTGCCTGCAATGTATACCATAGAGAAGTTACTTAAGCATGATTTCTGTGATGTTGTGTGTTGTGAGTCAACTTGTAGTCTACTTAGGACTTTAATTTCTTTTCTTGATTGTTCAACGTGTTAATAAAATGATAGCCTCTTATTGAATGTCCCCTACCTCAGCTTTTTCCCACTTCGCCTTCAGACATACAACACATCTTTTTCTGTCAATATCACTGTTTTATATTTGCTCGGTTGTTTCTAGAATTTTTTAATTAATATAATTAACCTTTGCCTTTTGACTAATAGACCATTACAAAATACAAAGGAGTGAATTTATGATGTCAATAGTGTGTCATTTTCTTTTTTGTTATTTCCAGATTTGTATTAAACAAAATCTGTCCCCTTTTTGTCAATTTTATAAAAATCAATTCAATGAAATGCCTTGAATATCAGTCTTTGGCTGATTAAATTCATGCCAAATATGTAAACAATATCAGTGAATCAAACAAAAGTAAACCTATTCTATATCAACAAGTGTAAAATGGAGTACTACAGTGTTTTGGTACGCAAAAACGCACTCGAAGCTGTTAAAGGAAACTACTTTTGCAGGAGTCCTCAAAGTAAGATACGTTGCAGCCCGCTCTCAAAGTGAAACATGTCATTATTTATTAGTCGTCTCGACTGTCTGAAGATGATTTGGAGGACTGCCAGGTATCTTGCTTTGAATGTCTTAGGAATGGTTGGTTTTCATTAATGCCAGTGATGTGCTTTTGTGTGCATGTTGTGATCAGTATCAAGATGTCGGAGCCAGGTAAACTTGCAAATGTTAACGTGTACAATGGAAATGTAACAGACATATAGTGAGCACAGAGTGGATATTGTTACAAGGACATGGGTGTAAAATTCACACTTTTGAAAGTGCCAATGTTAAAGGAGTGGAAAAGTCCAGTCATTGAATTTAAGCAAATCAATCCCAGAATTGTGATAGTAATTACAGTAATGTTACAGTTTCAAGTATTAATGTGAAAGATGTTGTGAACCGTTTTTTGCTTTATACGATGTTAATGATTTTTGGTGGTTGTGATATTTTCATTTAATTTTGTTACAAAAGAACGTTACATTTTTTAGGTTCTATTCAAAGTTTTATCGAGTAGAGTTTGCTTAGAGTTGTTATTTTTTAAAAGAATTTTTGTGTAGTTAAATGATCCTTTGGCTCAGCAAAATGGCCTTTATCAAGGGAGTGTGGAGAAATGTGATATTGAAATCAAACATCAAACAATTCTGATAATGGATATTAATATTATTCTTATCAAATTAATAATTTCATTTAAATCCATTGTGTCTTGGATGTTGGGTTGGTAATGGAATCCTGCATTTTACAGCACTAAAATAAAATGTGGTCAAATTCAGGTAGAAGTTAATTTCCAACATTTTATTTTATGGTTGACAGAATGTCTCTGGACATATTTACAGAAATTGAATGAGAATGTCCCTGAAGATTTTGGGGAGCTATCCACAAAATTCAGGTGCTCAAGAGTAAGGAACATTGCAGTGGATATGTATTTCACTTTTGTAGTTGTTTGATAGTTGGTTAAAGGTGCAACAAGAGATTTCACGTAACAGGTGTCCCTAAAAAATGTGAAAATTCTGATTCCTACACTAATGTAAAGCTTTCTATCAAAAATATTCCCATGTGAAAGGATTAAGCCAGGGGTTCTCAGTAGGAGGCATGCGGGCCAAATCCGGCCCACCAACCCTCAACTTTCTCTAAAATATAAAGGGAAACATAACATGTGGTCCAGTGGATACAACGACCGCCTGGTCATGGGTTCGAGTCCCGCTGAGGCCAATGTGTTGTGCACTTAGGCAAGGCACTTTACCTCGCTTGCCTCTCTCCACCCAGGTTCTAAATGGGGAGCTGTTAGGAATATTGTCCATTGAGTGCCACCCAAAGATATGAGTATGCCTTGGGCATTTGTAAGGCAGCTGACATATTCTAGTGACAGCGGAATAAATGTAACGCGCTTTGATACATTGTGAAAGGCGCTATATAAATGTCGACATTTATTTTAACAATTTCAGGTGTTTTTGGCCTTCAAGTAGGGAACATTCAAATGTGTTTGGCATTGTCTGGCCTTCAGCTGTATAATTGAGAACCCCCTGGATTATGCTGAGAATTATTTCTCTGGTACAAAAATTGTGAAATTTCTAATTTTCTATCTACAAATACTTTTATATTGAAATTAGCAAATGAAAATTGCCTTTTGTTTTCACTTTCAAGGCATTTCTGTAGCCAAATACAAGGTAAGAAATCCATTGGAGGTCCTTTATCTATATGAAATCAAAACTTTTAAAAAAATATGTGACCAATATATGGTGCCGGCCGCCCCAAATCTCGTCTGCACCTTTAATAGTGACTAAACAACAGACTCTTCAACTCGCCAGTTAGCAATGTCTCTTTGGTAGAAATATTTTGCCTCTAATGAAAAAACAGAAATTTTGACCCATTCATAATAATCTAAATCCATAAAATGCTTTTGGACCATAATGGCGGATTCCTAATTCGTTGGTAGACATCTGCCGCTGCTAGCCTTTCAAACATGCTTTTCATCCAACGTCGACTGACGTCTGCGTACAAGGTATGAACCCACCATAGCCAACAAGATTTTCAAAAACATGAAATCCTTAAAGCATTCTGTATAAGATCTTTGACTGCTTTCTACACAATTGCCACGGTGAGAGTTGGTCTCAAATCGGACACAGTGTTTGGATCATTTTGATTTGAGATGGGCTGTGAAATTTTTTGAAGAGTGCACAATTTGAGCCGTTTTTCTGTGGTTTTCTTAAATTTTGGTTAGGGAAGCAAGTGTGTGGTTTATATTGAAAAAAATGCAGTATGGATTTGAAAGTGGTTGCGCATGTAGTTAAGTGTGAGAGATTTATTTGTTATGTTAAGACCAGTGTTTCAGCTTTGTTTGTTTTTTGTTAGATTTTCAGCTTCTCTTATCCCATTTTAAGCTGGATAAAATACCCCCATAATGTAATATTTAAATTTTTAAATGTTTTGTTAAGGCTCAGTTTCAGCTGTGTATTTGAGTATTTGCACAACTAGGAAAAATACATTAATAAGTACATGTATATTTGATTTCCTTGAATTTTTGTTAGCACAATAAATGGTGCCATTCCACAAGGGCGGACTTTGGAGCGTGAACGAACCCTCCCCTCCCCTCAGGTCTTCAATTGAAGAAAGTAACTGAGAAAATCGACCAGTGTTGATTTGATATAAGGGCTTAATCTTACCAGTTGGTCACATCTGCAATAGTCACAACATTTTTGCTAGTGGTTCCCTACATCATTTTGAAATGGAAATGTCATGCTTGAAAAGATCAAAAAAGAAGTCCAAAAATTTTATGTCACTATATGATCTTATTTTAACTGCGTTGATCCACTATCTTGTAATAATAATAATGAGTAATTGTACATGATTTTTGATGTAAATACAATTCCTCTGGCTGTATTTACAGCTAACCCTCTATGATGCATTGTAAAGATGATTCACTAACTTTAGATATGATGGATTAACTTAAAACTCTTGATAGCTTGGAAAATATCAGCCAATTGTTTTCATACTCTATTTTGTTATGTGTGTGTACTTTTTTTTTGTCAATTGCTGTAGTTATTTCCATCGTCTTATCCCTCACCATGTCTGTCTCCTGAATTAATGGTGGCAATAAAAAAAAGCTTAACTGATTTTTTGAAACAAACGCCCATTGGTTTACACGCTTTATTTTCCGTCATGCATACACAATGTGCGTAACAGAATAAATAAAGCTTGTAACCAATGGCGATTTCGCAAATAAATACATTAAGCCAAAAAGCAACTTGAAATTGGAAACCTAGAAATTGAAGTGGCATGCCGCACATTATAGAAAGTGACAGGATTTCCTTGAGCAATTCGAACAATCACTATTTTTTTCCTGTGGGAGGACGCATAGGATTGCTTTTGGTAGTGTCTTTTGTCTCTTTGTAAAAATGTTCATGCCAAATGTTATCCTAACCATACTTGTGTCCATTTTCCACTACATGCACACATTTCATGCCACTTGTAAATGTAATGGTGCTCTGATTTAATTTCCCCCTGTTATTCCCCTCACAAGTGGGGTCTTTAGAGGTCATGCCCCAAAATGTCCGGTATTTATAAAATTTGTTGGTAATCTGCGATGTAATTTTACATACCCTTGCAGCATGACACATGCTTTTCTTTCTTTCCTTCTTTGGAAGTATTACTAAAGGTATGTTTGTGCAAGTGGTTTTCCCAGCACTAGCTCGTTAAAAAAGATATTTATAATATCCTTTGGCATTGGTTTCCCGCACTTGCTATTAAAAAAGATTTATACTATGCCTGCATAGCTATTACTTGTTTTTTCAAGCAATAACTCACCACCCCACCCACACACACACCATTTCATACCTATGGGATTATTTTGGTTAAGTTTTTACAAGACCCTCACAGCAATATACAAAATCCAGGTGTAACGCTGTGGGGCACCCATAGCTAGACCTATACCTACCACCCCCCCCTAAGCCAAAAAAACAGCATTTGGCAGAGCTTCCGTGTGGGCGTACTCCATAATGCAAAACCGCCCACTAATGTAGCTTTGTACCTTCTATTTACTCACACATGTTACCTCTTTGTAGCACACACACACACACACTAAGCACAACACACACACACACGTAAGCCCACACACACACACCGTAAGCACACAACACACACACGTCGCAGCACACCACACACACACACACACCAACAAACAAATCCATTCATCATAAACCTCCTCCCTTCCCTCTCCTCCCACCCCTCAATTTTTTAAAATTGTGTGCTTTTTGTGTACTTTACATCTTTGGTGTCAGAAAATGGTCTCGTGGTTACATGAATAGTCATATTACATAAAATAGCAACGTTTAGAAACACCTTGTCAATGATTCAAGATCCACTACTTACACAATATGCTAACAAGTCGGGAAAGAATAACACCACACATGTTTTTATATCCAAAATGCACATTTAATGATTTTCATAACCATTATTCATGAACTATTTTTTTGAACACAATTTCAAGGTGTAAACTTGTTAAGTTTCGCAACTGAGTCTAACAACACATTCTTTTAAGACTGCTTGTATTTTGTGCAATACATTTAGCCAAATGGAGACAAACTATAAAGCTTCCAGATTTTGTAAGGTATATGTTGGATTCAGCATGAAATAAACCTCGAAAGGACACAAGTGCGGATACTGTACAAAAGGTTTAGATAGACCTGGGGGTTAAACATTACAAAATGACAAATAATCGTGGAAGAATACTTTGGAATCTGAGGAGAATAGGTAAAAGATGTTCTATATATATAGAAAATGTAAAGCGTTAACGTCATCTTTAAAATTCATCGCCGACCACAAAGAAACAGATACCAACAATAGAAAGCTATGGCTGCCTCCGCTTCTTCTGCCACTACTGTGGGTGCCCCGCTTTGCATATACACTACTCGGTAGGATACAAATTTATGTGTTAGAGGGGGCCAGGTGTAATAATAGTTTACCATTATCATTGTGCTCAGATACTTTTTTTCCCATAATGCAATGCGCGCTTAGGGTGACAAGATGTCATTGAGGGAGAGGCGGTTTTTTAAATAAGACACTGACAGTGTCATTTCATTCGTTTTGTGGCCATGGTAGGACAAAATTTAACCACCCAATAGCACCCAACATCCAACAACTGATATTTTTGGCCCGGATTGTTTGTAACAATTTGACATTATGTGTATCCAAGCACCCAAACTAATAATTATCCGTGCAATATTCCAAAATGTCACGCCCCTCAAGGACGTACTGGGTTTTGAATGGGCTTCACCCCTTTGGAATAGTACTACTACTTTGCTTCTTATACCAATTTTGATATAAAAAAAAGAGAATTTCTTTTCTGTATTTATCTTCTTGTGTGTAGAATCACTGATAGTGGTTTTCAATCAATTTTTAAAACTTCTGTGCCATCCCATCATGAAGAGTCCGCCCATCAATATTTACAACAATAACAGCACATTTTAAAAGCGCCCCCAATTT
The DNA here is from genome assembly GCA_023653785.1 of Ophioderma brevispina. NCBI lineage: Eukaryota > Metazoa > Echinodermata > Ophiuroidea > Amphilepidida > Ophiodermatidae > Ophioderma > Ophioderma brevispina. The sequence goes on along the minus strand of JAMKCH010087487.1, from coordinate 107,637 downwards.
CAAAATTGAGAATTTACACAGGTTGGTGGTAATTGTCTAGAAAACTATCCCGGTGGTGGTAATGCTAAAATGCGTATTTGTCATAAAAAGAAGCGATGTTTGTAATTAGAATTGGAATCCCCGATTGTCATTTAATGGCGGAGCGGAAACGTCACAATTTCATGTCCATCCATGGTGAAACAGTCCCGAAAATAATGCCACCCTCACAAATGACCTCTAACTTGACTTGCCTGAACCAATGGAAAACTAATGGATGAGCGTAAGACCGGTACGTGGCGCAATTTCCCGACTATTAGTACTTTTCTAACAGCCGTTGAATTATTTATCGGAGATCTCCGATATTATTATCTAAATTACGAATTCCTTATTTGTTTGCGAGCACATAGAGAATGCGACTCTACAATCACATGTATTGTTTACTACCAATTACCAATGCAAACATCTCAAAATACAGAAAATTGGGGGCGCTCTCCAAATGTGCTGTTATTGCCGGTGGGGCGGCCAAGATAGCGTCGTTTTTGCCGTTCCCAATAGTTAAGCACTATCACAACACTTGACAAAATATTCCAAGTCAATATGTTTTTATATCATATTTTCCTTTCCCTCCACTCAAATCCGTTGGAGGTGAAAATCAACTCCAGTGTAAGTATTTTTTTTTGTATGAATAACGGTACAAAACGGGATCATCATTTTGAACGATGCTGTTTGACCTCATGTTCAGACACAAATCGCAGGGTCACCGCTATTAATAGCTGCGGACCATGTACCCACATGCCCGTTACCAGTTAGCCTATGCACCCACCGTGAATATGATTCTGACCTGTCTGTAATTCCGGTCTTTTACAAACGATTGGATGATAGTGTTTTGCAGCACCAATTCATGCCCTCGACTAAAAGCCAGGCGAATTTAGATCGGTCACGCTCCTAACGGGAATTCCCACTCGCCACTCACTGATCTCATTTAGAAACGCGTACAGTGGACTTCAATTCCGGTCACTGTTCATGCTCGTCCAAGAACTCGTTCGGCAGTTTTGCGCTATGAATGAATCTTGGCCGCCACCGCCTTGGTTATTGCTTTAAAATATCTTTAAGGTGTGTTGACCTGATCAACAACTCATCTCCCTCAATTTTACTCCATCAAAATTTAGATTTGGGTATCAGAATTAAGTCCATATTTTTCTCTGGAATTTTTGGCCTAAAAAATGTTTTCCTTTTGATGTTATAACAAAAACACTTCAAAAATGTGCTTTCTCTCCCACTTTTATTAACACAGTCCTAATGGCCAATTTAGTGTGTCTTTTGCTTTTAAAACTATCCAAACGCTGATGATTAAAGGTGTGCAACGCGAGATTTCCAAGTCATCCGGATTTTCTTGATATTAGTGATTTCATATAGATTAGATATGCATAATTCGCCTACCTTTTAATTTGGTTACAGAAATAACTTAAAATGAAAACAAAAGGTGATTTCTATATGCTTCTATTTCATAGAAACACAGGCTGATTTCGTATGTGTTTGCCTGCTCCTATAATAAACGAAATTAGAAATTTTCACAATTAATGTAACCAAATAAACAGTTCTTAGCTTAATCATTACAGATGGGATTATTTGATATAAAGCTTTAACAACAAAAAAACCTGTTGCCAAAAAATCAGAATTTCAATTTTTTTGGGGACAAACCTGTTATTTGAAGAAATTCTTGTTTCAATCACCTTTAACTCAAAATTTGCAATCAATGTTTTTTTTTTGCGATATGTTTCCGTTTGAGGGGAAACATGAAAAATCGGACCATGATCAGGTCACCCCCCCTTAAGTACAGCGTGTACATTTCACACTTCGGCACTAATTTTAATTTGACATGGATTTTAAAACCCATATACCACTATTTAGGAAAAGTTCTTATAATCATAAAATTAAAAAATTATAACATAACTAACTCTGAATACATTTGATTGATAGGAATTTAGCTGCACTGTCTTGAGAACTTTCCAGTTCAAATATTGCACATATCATTTGGCTACTTATTTTTCATCAAATTTTTGTATTATACCAAAAATAATATTCTTCCCTAATATGTGACAGAACCAACAGACTTTTCCTCCACATTGTCTTTTTTGTTTCTCAATTGATTATTGCTAACGAAGCTGGAATTATGGAATTTTGAATTACTTTCTTAAATGTTGAAAATAATGAAAAAAACAAACCATCATATCGAAAAATAAAGGAATATAAAGAACTTCTGCCAAAAATATTCTTTAATAAATATTCTTTTAACCCATGGAATTTTACTTTCAAATTTCCACAACAATTTTTAAACATAGCTAGACTCACAAATTTGTATAAAAAAAAACAATCGGTCCTCCTCGACCTGCTTAAAATGCGCCTGCCGTCGTGGTTAGTGCATGGATAGGACTAACATGACCTTTGACCTGGATTGGAACCTTTGAACCCTCATCAACAAATTAGGGAATCCCATGTTGGCACAACCTATGATTCAAGTTTGGTTCCAAGTGGAACTCAACTTTCAAATGAGGTCATTTACATTTTCAGCCATTTTACACTGACCTCACATGATGACCCTTTGACCTTTGGCATTGACCTTTGACCTCATCCACAAGTGGGGGAATGCCATGTGGCCCTGTGACGGGGGCGCAGAGTTTTGTTTAAAAAATCCATCAAAGTATGAGTGGAAATTACAGGCAAATTTTAACCCTTTTTCTTCTCAACACAGTATCAACAACAACAACTATAGTGGACGAAGTGATCCCTATTTGTCTTCCGCACTTATGGCCAGTCACACAAAAATATTTTTTTTTTTCTCCATCATGGAATTGGGTATACACATGGTCCTGGATTTATAAGCTAATGTATTAAATTTCCTGTCCACATTCTTATCCTCTCACATTATGCTGCTATCCCCCTTTAAGCATGCGTGATTGGCATTCCTTTCATGAAAATATTAATATTCTTCGTAAAGCAACCCGTTCCAATCAGTTCTTCCATACATAGTATTCATTTAATGTACCCACATTACATTGAGTGGTTATGGTGCCATTCCTACTCATACTGTGCAACATCTCCAAACGTGTTTCATTGGATGTCAAAATACAACATGCGATCGTGTGTTTTGTTAACGACTCATCCCTTGTTATTTCATTTTGTGGTCACCCAGACCCAACCTGTCCCTTTGTGTCGCCTGCTTTTCAAACAAAATTACGGTATGCGGTAGCCTGGTTATTCACCCCCTTTTCTCTTTTTTCACCGCGTGGGGGTGGGGGGGCACTGTATTCAAAGGTAGATCTATTGCTGAACAAGAAAACGCTTAAAAAGGGTCTCTTTTTTCCACAGACGATGTGACGTGCGTACATTGATTAGGTATGTCAAAACAAGGCAAAATATGAAAAGGTTATGTTTGTTTTTCATACCAATACCCCGATACTCCACCCCCGACCGAAATTGTGATGTACGCGAGATCAAAATCATCAAACTATGTAATTTGGAAGTAAAGCAACACAAGCAAAGCCGATAATAATGGTACCCTTTAATCCACACAATGCATGCTTACCTCTTTAAGGGTAGCCAAACGACAAAAAGACTTAATGGTAGCAAACAAATACAAAAATGCTTGTTTAGGGTATGTTTTTTTAGTCGGTGGAAATACTTTTTCAGGGTGGCATTGTGGAGTCCATGTTCACGCATCATATTCCCCTTTGACTACAACTGCCCCCCCCCCCCCCCCCCGGGCTTTTTCAAAAATTTCAGCTGGATTAAATTTGATTCCTATTCTGTTAATTGCCACACGTACTCATACAGCATCCATTCAATAACCCATGTGTGATACAAGGTATGTTTTACTTAAAGGCCTAACTCGTTTCCCGATGCGGTCACGCTCATTTTCAAACAAATCTGTTTTTTGTAATTACATAATGCTTTGTCCATATAAATAATCACTGTGTGGCATAACTAGCTCAATCGAAGTCCTTCATACAGAAAATCACAACTGTGTATAAAATCGTGGATTCGAAATTTTGTTATAAAAATTATATTTTGTTAGACAAGTTATATGGCACTGTTATATTATGCATAAATGTTTACTGCATGAAAACTAAAACATCCGATTCATCTCTAACTAACTTTGGAATTAAGCATTTTAGATTACCATCTTTATTTCATTGTCTATTTTAATTTCTACACAAAAATATTACGTTTCAAAATCTCTGAGTCAGCCTTTCACATCAAGATTTTAAAGAAATTCTTTACCAAGGCAAAGATTCCAGCCCTGTGTATAATATCCTTTGGCAAACACATGCTATCCCCTACTTGCATAGGAGGTTTTTCAGAAAGCCCCACGGTCCGCCTGCAAAACTATTATCACCAGGTGCAACTGTCCATTTGCCTGTCAATCCCATTGGGAATGTGCACAAGAATCTATTGTTGGTTTTTAAATCTTGCTCTCATCCTCTGCCAAAGTCAGTTGATTGGGCAATGAAACCTCTGGGGTTAACAACTGTTATAGCATTAATAGGCTTTAACCTTGTTTCCTAATCGACTGATTTCTGTACCTTGAAAATAACAACTCAATTATCCCTCATAAATTCACCTTTACTGTTAGAATCTATGTGTTGTTGCATGTGATTTTACTTGATTTGACCCCCTTGTATCTAACCCTGGGTTAACCACAAGAAGCTCATTGTAAGATGGGACGTTCTTAAATCATCCTCTGCACTAACCTACTTGCATGGAAGAGCCTCGAATGGGCAGCAACATTAGGGATAAATGGTTCATAAATTTTACAACATAGTAGACTAGCTTAATTGCCCATTCATGTTCTTGATTAGAAACAATAATAGCAACATTTTTTTAAGAGTGCCCTACTTTTCAAAAATGTTGAAAATTTTTTGCACAGTGGCAATGGCTAGTATACTATACCTGTAACTTTTTTTGTGTCGCATAAGAAGGAATTTTGTATTAGAATATTAATAATCGAATCCTGATAATAATTCACCGGTCCGCTGAAAACGTCATTCCATATGAAATAATAGCCGAGATAGCTCCTTGTATGGTCAACACTCAACCATTAGGTGTTCCGTTGGTTCATGCAAGTCCAGTTAGAGGTAATTTTCATGAGATCTGATGCTATCTTTCAAATGACATACAAATGTCCCCTGGTTCCCGTGCTGCCATTGAATTAGTATTGGGGAATAACCCTCAATCTACTTAGCAAAATGCCATGATTCAAGTTCACCTTTTGATTACACTGTTCAAATATAGTTTAATAGACCCAACACCACTTTGGCATAATCTGACAATTTGAAAACAAGGGGGCACTCTCAAAAAATGTGGTGTATTGTTTAAACTGCTGTCAGCTGATGTGGCAAAGATGATGGCCAGCAATTAAGGGAATTAAAGGCCGACTCAAGATTTCCTCCCGATGAGGGCGCACACAATTTTCACACAAATCATGTTTGTTTGCAGTACAAAATGCTTTGTCAATATACTAATCATTGTTTGAAATAACTAGCTCAAATCGAGTCCTTCATATAGAAAATCACAACTTTGGTTATTAAAATCCGGTCCGGAATGTATATACATGTATCCTATGGCACTGTTGCACTGTGCATAAATTTTCTGCATGGAATGGAAAATCCAATTCATCATCGCTACCTTTGGAATTGACATTTTAGGTGACTATCTTTTTAGTTTTAGATACTATTTTTAATTTTCTACTCAAAAAAAATTATATTTTGAAACCCTGAGTGCCTTTAATAACCAACAATTTCGTTTGAATCCATTCATATCAGCTGCCATTAACACACTAAATTTGAAATTCATTGACATTATACAGTAATTTGAGTAACTGTATAAATCAACACTGAAGACAAACATTCAATGTCAGGGGATCATTAGTTATGTTTGATTGTTCAATTGGAAGTTCTGATCTGCTCGCGGTGGTTAGCTCACTTCCAAGGTTCTCCATGGAGCCAGGTGGTGTGGCATTGTATCCTGTGAAAATAAAAGTAGAATAATTAGAATCATTTTTTTGAGGAAAACTAGAATTTCTTCACATTTCTGGCTTTTGTGCTTGCATATTTAAGAATAGAACTGTGGACCTCTTCCAAAAAACAAACCTTAACTTTTAAGTGACAAATGTAAACAAAGAGTCACCATCATTAAGACTTTATATCATGATGCCTAATATGCAAATAAACCGGCTATATCCATACACATGCATACAGTTTTTTGTCCCTCCCTAGGACGAGGTGTTTTCATTAATTTACCCAATTCCAAATGAACCAAGGACAAAGCGGAATCCTGATATCTAGATATCTTTACCAAACAGAACGGTTTGGAATCCATATATTTTTTTGCAAATAATAACAGGTCCAGTGAGATTTGAACCGGGCACTTAGGTCGGATCGCTATTGGAATCAGGGGTCCCGTTCAACCAGTGTGTAAGCAACCAACTACTTGGCACCTTCTCCCTCCATGCCCTCTATCGCATGAAACCAATGGATCAATCTTTTATACATGGAAGCACTACGGTCACGTCAACGAAGTGACCTAAGAATTGGAACAGTTGTAGTAGACTTACTTGGTGTGTGGGTGTTTCGCGTCGTTTGTTTTTCCACTGTAGTCGCTTGGCATCCTTCAAAGCTACATTGGCTCCAAGTGTGAGCTCACTGATGTCAGTGATGTCAAAGGTGTGAACATACCCTGTAAAGGATCATTTTGCAGGCACCATCAATTATCAGGTGAAATTTCACTTCACCAACCCTTTGTACATTCACTTTAATTAGCCTATCAATTGTACATATGTACATAGGACTTAAGCCAAGTGCCAGATAGCTTTAATGGGAAAGATTGAATTGAACATTTTGTATGTCCAAAGCAAACGCTATCATCCAAGGGACATGGATCTTGTTTGTGAGGTTGCCCTCAATTGGTCCACAATTGAGATTTCAGCAGGTACTTACAGCCCATGTCATGTCAAACATTACCTTAAGGAGCAAGACAAAAATCAGGTCCGTTTTTTAACTTTCATATCGCAGCTGTCATATGCGCATTGATCCTTTATTACCATTGGAAGTCCTTGTCAAGTATTCAAGTACCATTAAAGGGGGTTGTATTTCTTCAAGACCTAATCTTTAAAACCCAGGTTAAAAACCAGAGTCAAGTCTCTTGAATAAGACCTTTTTTCCTTCAAATACTCTACAATGGTGATATAGTGATAAATTCCTCAAAGGAATGGGTCATTCTGACCCCATCCCTGAGGAATTTTCTTGTCCATTTCATTACAACGTTTTGAGCGAATGTTGAAAGCAAAAAAGGGTATTTAAAGAAGGCGCACTTTCTGGTTCAAGCCAGGGTTTAAAATTTAGACTCAGTTTCAAGAATAGTGCAGTCCAACATTTAACTGGTCCTGAACTTTCTGACTTTAAAAATTGTCGAAACGGTGATGACTTGTTGACTTTTTGGACATGAGGCTCTAATTAAATGCTAAAATCCTCAACATCCCTGTCTTTTATAATGAAAAAGAAAATGCTTTTTGGGTATTTCGTGATTGGAAGGATGAATTCAGGCAAAAATATCACTTTGTTGAAAAATTTGGGTGCCCTCTTACAAACCTCTCCAAGTGGTCTCTTCTCTTACACCTTGAAGACTGACCAGTGACATCGTGACCAGTTATCATCTTCCACTTTCTAAACTGGGGCTCAAGCGGATGAGGGCATTGTTTTCATCCAATACCTCAAGAGTCATAGCGTGAACATTGCTTGAAGTTCTTGGATTTGCCCCCTGCAAGTTGAAGTTGATACAATTACATTAAGCATCCATGTAATTATCTTTAGGTAATTGAATGTGGAATACAAAGAACAACATGTTTCTATAGATTGATCATTATTTTGAACTCGTCAAAGTATAACTTGTTACATGAAAATAAAACTATACATTTTGAAATCAAAACAAAATGTGTGCATGTTCCTGTAAACCCGTAATTAGATGATTGTATTGCTTTATTACCAGAGGGGGGCAAATTAAACCCTTTTTTTTTATTCAATCTCTATTTAGACATGTAGATTCTATGCCATTTTTGGCTGCTACAAAAAACAATCTTGCAAGCATTTTGATCTGAAATTAATTTTTGACTTGGTTCACGGATTTTTACTTTTGCATGTGGGGGCTTCAATTTTACAGAAAGGTCATTGTTGGGGTACACTTGCTGACTGTCTGATAAGCTTCATTACTTTGTACCCATGACTATATTTCCTGTAAACGGAAGCCCTTTGCAATCAGCACAATATTATAAAACATTTTTCTTTCTTTTGCCATTTTTTAAAAATTATACAAAAGCATCTGTGTGTGTTTTCTCTGACAAAATAGATGAGAATACAGCCCTTTTTTCAGTCACATTTTAAAATTGTTCAAAATTCCCCATCAACCTTCACATGCAATATTTAAAACATCCAAGGACCAAACAAACATTTAGATGAGATAAAAAAATTCTCCCCAGATTCGCTGTCTAGCAGCCAAAATGGCCATGGAATCTACTCGTTGGGAAAAAAAATTATTGCTCAACCCTATTATCCAACACGTTGAAATGTACTTTTGGTATTGTGTATTTTTGCAGCGTTGACGCAACCCCATGATGCATTGTGAAATGACAAGTTGAGGACAAGATTAGTATAGGAAAATTGCGTTGAAACAGCACATCTTTCAGAATATCGGAAAAGTACGGGGAGGGTGATTTTTTGGCACACAGATCGGCACAACCATTGACTTACAGAAAGTTTTGAATTTTAAACATAACGCCAAATCGGCTCTCCTGTAGTAACTAATGAAGGTCCATAAAGACTTCTCCCCAATTGCAACGTGTGCACGAGCACTTTTGCCATGGCTGTGTGAGTATGACATATTGCTTTCCCACGTCTATAAGACCATCGCCAAACTGTCCCGTCTCATTAAATTGGGTTCTCCGCACCACGAACCGTCATCTTTGAGGCAACGACGATGCACCTAAAGACAAATTTCATGATACTTGTATTAAAACTTGGTATTCAATTAAGTCCTGTCCCACTGTACTATAAACCATGTAATATTATGTTCATGTTCATTTAATAAGTGGTGGTCAAAGTTTTCCATCCCTTGCAGACCACACATAATATTTTAGTGGTAATACCAATCTTATTTCAGCAGCCAATCACTGCTTCAAAGGTTCATTTCAAAACATATCTGGCTTTCGTGAAATGGACGGCATTAGAGCCCTCATACTGTTCCCATCACATTCTAAACAATCTACAGGCTTTACCAAATACAAATGAATTCAAGAGTATTACCAGAGGGAAGTTAAGTTCTTTAGGGAATGGAACTTACCCAGTGGAGGTTTGCCAAGAAATCCCCATTTTAGAAGTGGACCTTTTTTCCTTTCAAACATAACTATGAAAGTTAAATGTAACGGGGGAGAACATTCCTCATGGATGGCCGTTCCGGTCCATTCATGAGGAATGTTTCTACCCGTTACAGCACATTTCTATAAGCATGTGGGAGGAAGAAAAAAGGGGTCCACTCCAAGTAGGACTAACCCTGGGTTAACCCAGATCTAAGTTAGACTCCCTTCAGACACTAGCCCAAGGAGTCTAACTTAAACCCAAGTTTAAACCAGAAGTATCAGTCCTTTATGAATGAACCTTTTTTTCTTTTAAATACTTCCAGTGTGATGATATAGATGAGAAATAATCTCAAAAGATGACCATTCTGACCCCATCCATGAGGGAATTTTCTGCCTAGTTCATCTTCATGCTTGAGAGTACTGTGAAAGAAAAAAAGGTCCAGTTACGAAAGGACTAAGTACAAGCCAAGTATTTTAAAGTTCACACTCCTTTCAAGAATATACAGTCCTAACATTCCATGGTTGACTTTAAGGAAATTGTCTGAAAGTGGGACACTATCAACAATCATTGTATCTTTTAAGAAAACAAATTTACATTTTTGTTGTATTTCGTTGACTTGGAGGGAAGGAATGCAGAAAAAAATCGCATGTTGCTAATATTAATTAAGTCTATGTGTAATATATTTGTTGTTAATCTAGTGGCTTATAAAAGCTGAATTTCTCTTACCTTGAGACTGACAGTGACAATTCTGGTGACCGTTATCATCTTTACGATTTCTCAAACTGGTGTGCTCCAAGCGGATGCAGGGCGTTTTTATTCCAATACCCAAGAGTCAGGAGAGTGAACATTGGCTGGAAGGTTCTTGGTAAGTAGTGACCCTGCAGGTTTGAAGTTGATACATTAAATTAGATCCATGTAGATTCTACTTGGAGGTAGATGAATGTGTACAAAGAGACAACATTTTCTAGAGATTGATCATTATTTTGAACCGTCACATATGCACCTTGTTAACATGAAAAAAAAACATACAGTTGAAATGCAAACCCAAAATGTGTGCATTTACCTGTAAACCTGTAAAGAAGATGAATTGTATTGCTTTATTACAGAGGTGGGCAAATAACTTTTTTTCAAACTATCTATTAGACAAGTGAGATTCTACTGGCCATTTGGGCTGCTAAAACGAAATCTGCAAGCATTTGATCTGAAATTAATTTTGACTTGGTTCTAGGATTTTTAATTTTGCATGGGGGGCTTCCAATTTTAACAGAAATGGTATTGTTGGGTTACTCCACATGGATTACTGGCGATATAATCTTTCATGCTTTGTACCCATGAATAATAAATTTCTGTAAAAACTTGAAGCCCTTTGCAACTCAGATCCAATCTTAAAACATTTTTCTTTTGCCAATTTAAAAATTATACAAAAAAGCATATGTGTGTGTTTCTGACCAAATAGGTTGAGAATAACATCACCTTTCAGTCACATTTAAAATTGTGTCAAAATCACATCCAACTCACATGCAATATTTAACATCCAAGGAACAAACAAACATTTAGATGAGATTAAAAAAAATTTACCCCAGATTCCTTTTAGCAGTCCAAATGGCCATGGAATCTATTCGTGAAAAAATTTGCTCAAACCTATTATCACACACGTTTGAAATGTTTTGGGATTGTGGCGTTTGTGCAGCTGTTGACCAACTCCATGATGATTGAAATGGACAGGAGTGAGGACAAGAGTTGAGTATAGGGAAAATTGCGTTTGAACAGCAATATCAGAATATCGGGAAAAGTAAGGGGAGGTGATTTTTTTGCACAAGGATGCTGGCACAGACATTGAAACTTACAGAAGTTTTGAATTATTTGCCCAATCGCTTCTCATGTAGGGTAAACATCAATGAAGGGCCATAAAGACTTGCCTCCCCAATTGCACGGTGTGCACGGCAGCTTTTGCCTGGCGGACCGTGTCTGTCAAGTGTAACTGGTGTGGTTTGTGAGTATGACAATTGTTCCCACGTACAAAAGACCATCGCCAAACTGCCCCGTCTCATTAAGGGGTTCTCCGACACCACGACCGTCATCTTTGAGGCAACGACGATGCACCTAAAGACAAAATTTCAGTGATACTGGTATTAAAACTTGGTATTCAATTAAGTCCTGTCCACTGTACTATAAACCATGTAATATTATGTTCAGGTTCATTTATTAAGTGGTGTCAAAGTTTCCATCCCTTGCAGACCACATAATATTTAGTGGTAATACCAATCTTATTTCAGCAGCAAGCACTGCTATCAATATGTTAAGTTCAAAACAATATCTGGCTTTAGTGAATGGACTGCATTAGTATGCCCTCATACTGTGCCCATCATCATTCTATCAATCTACAGGCTTACCAAGATACAAATGAAGTTCAAGAGTATTCCAGAAGGAAGTTAAGTTCTTTAGGAATACCCAAGGGGAGGGTGGCCAAGAAATCCCAATTTTAGATGTCGCCATTGGTTTAATACATAAAAGCTAATCTTGACGAAAAATTCTGAATTTTTATATGTTGTCAAGGAATATTTTCTTATTCTAAAACCGTTGGGGCTGAGGAATCGACTCCACTGTAAGGGTAGTTTCTGATTTTGTTTTTGTATGAATAATGGAGGAGTGCGAGGTTGTATGTGGGTCATGGGAACACACATGACCAACCCACATCTAAGCACCCACAATGGTTTGTGATTTGCACTCCATATTGCTGTAATTTCTTTGATGTTTTGGGTGAGTTGCTATATTGAATGAGGCTTGGCCGCCATTGTCTGGAATACTCTTATGTTCTTATGTATACAAACTTTAAATACATTCTCTTTCTGATGGTATTCAAGAACTGAAGACTTTGACAATGTTCACATTGGTTTACTCAACTCACCATGAGTTCAAGAGAGCCATTATTAAGACTTGCCCCTCCTTGGGACCTATCATTCAACACTGTCAACTGTTTATTATCATCCTGAAAGGAGAAGAGAAAACCACTACTTAAAATAGACATGGACTGATACAAGGCCTAGCAGTGATAAAGACCATGATTTTGAAACAATATAGAGGGCAATCTGTGTTAGAGTTAGAGAATAAAGGTATTGTTTTTAGCCTCTGCCGTGTGTCTATTGTGTCATATCACACGGCGACGCATTATTTGAGTAGAACAACGAGGCGCAGCCGAGTTGTTTTACGCTAAAATAGTGCTGTAGCCCGTGTGATACGACACGATAGACACACGGCAGAGGCTAAAAACAATACCTTTATTCTCATTCTTTAACACTTTTATCAAAATAAAAAGCTGTTAGTAACATATTTCTAAAAATATGGTAGATTTTATCCAACGAACTACCCGAGCATTTTAAATCGATCAGTCCATTGTTACTCTGCGCATTCGATTGGCCCGAACAGTGCGTATGCGTATCGCGCCGACGCGTACGCGCTGTACCGTGTGATATCGTCGAATATCACACGGCTAGGAACCGATGAAATTGCGTAAACAATCTCAAGTGTTTAAGAATACACCCTATATTGGTCTTGGGTCAGTGGGTGGGTCAGTGTTTGTGGAAGTTTGGTGGTCACAGCAATTTATTTGCAGAAAAAGTGGTTTATAGATTTTGACAAAAACGGTCAAAGGTCACACAGTGATCATAGCTGCTCAAGATACATTACGCAGTCAGATGTCTTAAAGACACTATCAGTGATTTGCTAAATCAGCAAATCGAAAAAATCATCAAAAATCAGATTTTAGCATGTACGTAACAAGTACAGGTATCCTAACATACCCTGCAAATGATAAGACCAGAAGCAACCTAATAAGGACAAAATCGGAGATTTTAGTCATTACTGTCCGAACGGACACTTACTACAACACGTAACTGAATGGAGAATCGTATCTTGGAACACTGGCCGTTTCTTCCTTTTTTCTTTCACTTCTATAGCTGGAAAAGGTAACTTATGAGAATTCTACAGACTTATCCTTCACTTTGAAGCTATTCCTGCAAATTTCAAATATTTTTCAAATCACTGATAGTGTCTTTAAGTCCTTCAATGTTGGATGGTTTTCATGAATATTCAAAACTACATAGTATCATGTTCTGTCTCCTAATATTTTCAAACAATGGCTGTTAGGGAATAGCATTTCTGAATTTAACAGTAATTCTTTCTATACCAAATCATCAAATTTAAAATAACATGGAATGAATTTTTTCCACATGCAGCATATCCACGTTTTTTACATACCATGACAAATATTCTACTATTAACTGGGTAGTAATTCCCAGCCACAGGCTCTGTGTTGTTGTATTTCCATGTATCCCTGTGATTTAACCTATGTGAAAAAAACCAAACAAACATATTTTACATATATACATATTTTAAAATATGTTTTGGCATTGTAAGTATGGAACAACCACTTAAATGAGATTGGCTAGTTTAGTTGGATTAACTGACAAATGTTGTGTGCTGAAGTTGCCTTATTGTTTGACTTTGGTGACACTGTATGGGTTGGAAAGTCAATACACAACAAGGTGGTTCTCAAACACCAGTGTCATCTGCTTTCGCGATCCACCTTTCCTCCACTCTCTGGACAAGTTGACCTCTAATGACCTTTGACCTTGGTATGTGACCTTTAACCCTACCATGACATACAAGTCTCTACGGTGCACCTATGACCCGAGTTTGGTGGCAATTGGAGTAAAAGTGTTCATGTGCGAGCACTTTGAAAAAGGTTAAACAAAACTTTAACACACACATACATAATACATATACACACACAGACAAAACCGAATTTTGACTAGTATGTGCCTACATGCGCTATAGAGCAGGCGAAACAAAAATCAGGTGTCTGCAAAATGTCTTTGAGAATTTTTTCCCGGTCAACTTATCAGACTATACAGTTGGTCAACATACAATTAGTGACAATCAAAACTACACCTACCCTAACAAACAAAATAGGAATAATGCAACTATAATTTTCGCGTTCTCGCTTTCCGCGCTCGCTATATTCAAAGAATTAAGCTGTGGCCGCTCCATGACCTTTGACCTTGGCACATGACCTTTGACCTCATCAACATATGAGGGATCCCATGGTGCACCTATGACAGAAGTTTGGTTCCATTAGAAATTCAACTTTTCAATTGAGGTAAATTTAAAAAAAAAACTTAACATTTAGTGACACACCACACATCCACACACACACACATACACACGCACAACGGATTGCTAAGTGGTCCTCCAGCTAAAGCTGGCGGCTCACAATTTTAAAGGTACCATGGCCCGATCGCTAATAGTTCGTCCCCAGGGACCCAGATTTTACCGGAAGTGGTCAAAAATTTTGGTACATACATACAGACATACATAGGAAGCATGTATAAGCGTTGTACCTAAAGATAGTGCGCTGAGAAACAAGATGGCATAAAGCTGACAAAATTTAACACAATGTATATACAGAGGAACAACTGAACAGAATCAAGAAAACAAATATGTTTTAAGAGCTTTCTTGAATGGTAACTGCTTGCAGATTCTCTTAAATAATGATGGCAAGTTATTCCACATAAGGGGCAGTATAGAAGAAGGTCCTGCGTTCAACAGACTGAAGCAGCTTGGATGTTTTATGCACAGTCAAAAGGGTGGTATCAGATGCTGAACGCAGGGAGGCTCTTGCAGGATGGTGAACAGTGATGGTGGAAGAGATGTAATCTGGAGTCATTAGATGGAGGATGTATAAACAAAAAGAAGGATCTTGAAATAATCTCTTTTCAACTGGT
Organism: Ophioderma brevispina; assembly: GCA_023653785.1. NCBI lineage: Eukaryota > Metazoa > Echinodermata > Ophiuroidea > Amphilepidida > Ophiodermatidae > Ophioderma > Ophioderma brevispina. The sequence continues at coordinate 92,468 of JAMKCH010087487.1, read as the reverse complement.
AACCAATGTAATTCACGTAAGCAAGGAGAGGCATGATCCCATGTTTGTGGACTTGACATATCATCTTTGCAGCCCAATTCTGGATACGCTGCAGCCGTTGAACATCGATCTTATTTTGACTAAGGAGCAGCCCACAACCATAGTCGATCTTAGATAGGATGAGGGAGCGGATAACAAGATGACATGTGTCTCGATCAAGAAACCTACGTATCCTGGAAATGTTGCGAAGATGATATGTCAAATTACAACAGAGGTTTCTAACATGAGCAGAAAATAACATATGTGAATCAAAATGTGAATCTAAGTACGGATGGTTCGGTGGGGACGATAAACACATCCCCAACACGCAGTGACACAGGACCCAGACTATGTTTTAAAGGTGGAAGGAATAGCTACAAAGAACTCTGTCTTGCTGTCATTTAGCTTACGCATATTGGTCTTCATCCATATTTTTAGAGCATCAATGCAACAAGACCGCTTGTTTCAAAGCAACTGCTATAGTAGAATTGTCCCTTGGGGTCACACTATTTTAACAATTTATATCATCTCTGCATACATATAAAATCAATTTCCAACCTCTGATTTGTTGACCAACATAAGACATACAGAGTAAATCCAAGTGGTCCTACAATGGACCCTTGTGGTAAACCAAAAATCCAAAATTTGAGAATCTGAAAATACACCATTAATACATACACTACATGATCTATTGGAAAGGTATGACCTAAACCAATGAAGTACTTTACCCTGTACACCAAGATCATATTTCAACTAGTTGATAATAGTTCATTGACTAACAGTTGATACGAAAAGCGCTGCTAGGTCTGACGCAGCACTAGAAAGGCGCCTTGACGCTGAGCAAGGTTTTTAATGTTTTTCATGATATCATCCTTAATTCTCGTAAGTGCAGTCTCTGTACTATGTGCCTCCTATAGGCCGATTGGAATTCCTCTCCCAAACAGTGGTCTGTGACATAGTTTGTAATATTGACCAAGCGTGCTTTTCAATAGTTTGGGAAACAAAAGAGGTTTGATACCGGTCTGTAGTTTTTTGAGATCATTTGGGTCTAGAGATGGCTTTTTGATAAGTGGGTGAGATGGTGTTTTAACTTGCTTGGAAATATCCTGTAGAGAGTGAATCATTAATGATATGAGTTATTATAGGTAAAAAGCATCTATATTCTCCTTTACGAACCATGTTGGCACTGGATCCAGCGAGCACGACTTTGTGGGAGCTTTATTTAGTATGTTGCGGACGTCACTTTCACTTAAAAGTTTGAACTCAGAAAGAGTAGTGAGTTAGGGACAGTAGATTGAGAACTGTGCCGTGGTCTGACTGCTCACCTCCAAGTGAGAGATAAATATCCTTGATCTCTATGTGAACAAACAGCAGCAAAGTCATTACTGAGATCCTGTGCCGAATCATGGGCTGGCAATAATTTGATATTTTGGGTTAAGCAGTCCATTAACTTACTTTCTTAATGGCGGGTTTTTACAGTCAGCAGTCTGAAATTCACTCTTATAGTACTTCCACTTGCAATTTTCATAAGTAATTTGCGCTGTCCGCTTCGATAAAGGCAGGCGATCAGTTTTCAGCCGTGACTTCCGCCACCTTCTCTCATAGTTTTCCGACTCAGACGACGAGCCGGTTAATCTCGCTACAGACACAATATCAGAAGAAAGCTCTAGTTTTCTCTCATTTACCCTGTTGAAATCTTAGGGCTAAAGTGTATTTGGTTTGGATGTATGAGCCAAAATGTGCCCCATTTTGGTTGACCAATATTAATTTTACACAGTACTCTATGGGGTTACAAAATCACGTTTTTAGTTCTCACATCACAACTGGTTTGGAAATATCTGCGCAAAACGTGTACAGATAGAGAGTTTTTGTCTTGGGTTACGGCCATTCTATCAGATGAAAACTTTATATACTTAAATGGGTCATCCCCCTTTAACAAGTTCAATTGTTTCATTTTGACTACTCTTTGAGATGTACTTTGTACAATTTTATGGCTTTAGTTATCCTATGGGCCCTCATCGCTATTATGAACTTTCTTAGCATAATTTTCTTCCTAACAGTGATTATCATATAGAAATATATTGCAGCTTAGATATCCTGGCTTTTCACTTTTAGATATCTCTCCTTACTTTCTCTGTAGCATTTCCCTGCCATTGCACAGTGAAGACATCTCGCAAGACAAGATGTCACTTCAAACCGCACTGATTATCTCCTTGCCCCAATGGTCACTGCATAGAGAAAAAGGAAACTTAGCTTTCTTGTACCTTATTCTATTAATTGTGTACATGGAGGCAAAAAATAAAATTTCATTCATCACATCACTTTTTATCACCTTCAAATCTTAAAGCATAACGCAGATTTGTTTGAAGAGTGCCCCCCCGAATTTTCCAAATATTTTGAGATTTTCGCATGGTTGTATTGGTAATTGGCTAGTAACTACCTGTGAATGGTATAGCTCGCAACGAAGGAATTTTGTAATTCCAATAATTAATATCGGGGATCTCTGATAATAATTCATCGGCTGCTGGAAACGTCCTCCCAATAAGGAATGACGGCGGAAATCGCGCCATGTGTACGCGTCTACGCTCATCCATTATTTGTTCTGTCAGTTCAGACAAGTCAAATTGGAAGTAATATCTTGTGGTGGCACTTTTTTTTCATCATGGACGGACTAAACTTAGCATTTCCAGGCTCTGCTCGTTAAGTAGCAATCAGGATACCAAATTTCGAATTACAAAATTGGCTTACTTTATGATAAATACACATTTTTTTTAGCATGTAGATTTTTTTCGCAGGATATAGTTTACTACGGCAATTACGCAACAAAAATGTGCAAAAATATCAAATTTTTAAAATTGGGGCGCTCTTCCAAAAATGTGCTGTTATTGCATTTAAGTTTGCACATGGGCAAGCTTCCAGAAATAAAAGGCAATCTTGGCCATGGGGTGACAAATTGGCATAATTACTGATGTTACTTTAACAAAACAATGACACCTACTTTAATAGCAATAACGGCATATTTTTACAAGTTTGTTCATCTAGAAACACTTACTCTATTGGCACTGGTCCAACAGTCCATTCAAACTCTGCATAAGGTTGTCCCTTGTATAATCTGACTACCTGACTGAGCCATGGCTGGAACTGCTGATGGACCTCCTGCACTACATCACCCTACAATCAGTATCACAGGATAATTTGACTATTTAATAGCACACAGATTACCAAGAGCAAAAGGAAACTCAAGCAGGATTAGGCCAAAACAAAACAAAAAGATGCTTGTCCTCCACCATTAACTTTGGGATAGGGATGATCACAGAGAAAAACTGTTTTAATTATTTTTTTTATAAAAAAGTCAAGATGTAAATGAAAAGTCTAAATAAGGGTTAAATTAAGGCAACGGTTTTTATTACTTTTTTATTTCAAAACAATTTGAAAGTGTCAAGAAGTTGTGTAAAATGTTGTTTTTTGTATAATTTATAATGAGAAAAATCTGAAAGGACAAAAACAAAATTGAAAGTTGGGATTGATATTCTTTTGTAGAGTAAAAATTTGTTTTTGTTTTCAATCTTTAAAAATCAAATAACAATAATTACTTCTTCTTAAAGGTGCAACAAGAGATTCTGTGGCACCCATATATTGTGTCATATGTAGTGATTTCATATAGATAAGATCCCCAATAGATTTCTTACCTTGTCTTTGGTTACAGAAATGCCTTGAAAGTGAAAACAAAAGGCGATTTTCATTTGCTTAATTTCAATATAAAACATAGGCTGAATTTAGTATTTGCTCCTATACGAAATTAGAAATGTCACAATTTTGTACCATAGATATATTTTTCAGCTTAATCCTTTCACATGGGGACATTTTTAATAAAAAGCTTTACATTGGTGCAAAAATCAGAATTTTCATATTTTTAGTGACACCTGTTATGTGAAATCTCTCATTGCACCTTTAACCATTTTTCCTATCGCATAATGTGGGGTTTTCTTTATTTCCTTAATGAATTTTCACCCAATGTAGGTAGTAGAACATGACATTTAACATGGGGTACTGGATATACTGTATTCCAGAGTACAGAATCCCATGTTAACACAAGCTCTTTATTCTGCCAGAATACAAGAACATACTCTAACTGTTATGGAGCTACTTTATGCCACACTAGTTATCCTTTATATTAGCGGAGGGATATATACCGGAATGGAATGGGCATTGTCTTGCATAACCAATTCTCGTCAGTCTGCATTGAACGCCCACCAATTTGGGATGTATGTATCTCTCCATGCGGCATTTCCAATGTATGAACTTATGTTTACGGGAAACCCATGTATTGAATTAGGTTTTGGAATAAATTGACAAAAGTATGCATGCTGTTCCGAATGATTCCTTTGGTGTCAGATTTAAGGTCTTACCTCTCGCGTGTTTAATATTAAATTGAGTAGAGGACTAGGAGCGTCCTCACAGTTACATTCAGTTTACATCAGTAATTAAAAAGGGGATGTTGATCAGGTGTTTGGTGAAATTTATCATGCACTTCTACCTATATTGGCTGGAATTTTGCACAAGGTATTTACTATTCCCACTGCCCCAAAAGGGTGCACAGACAGAGTTCTACCTAGAGGAGTTAGAAGGGAATCTCTAGATAGCCTACCAGGCGAACAGAGAGCTTCACAAAACTATTTGTAACTTAAGACAGGAACTTACAAAATGTCGTCGGGTCAGCCAGTACTAAACAGTGACATACTAAAGTACCATGTTTTCAACAACAACAACTGACTTTCAGTTACAAGTCAATGGTTGAAAAGTTAGAGACCAGATGTTACAACTTCATCTTTGTTATCATCATTGCGAGACTTCTAAAAAAAGACGGTCAACTAAGTAAAAGTAAGCAGAGATGCAGGAAGGAAAAAGTATGATAAGTTTTTATTAACACCATTTATATTTCCCAATCAGATTTACTCCCTCTTTGCACAAGTCATGTTGGCGTAATGTAATTGAAGCAGCCCAGTAACACCAAGTCAACTCCAATCAACAGGGTGAATATCACCAAGTCAACAATCTGCAGCAACAGACCATGGAACATCATTAAGTGAAGAACAATCAACAGGGCAAATATCACCAAGTCAGCAATCTGCAGCAACAAAACCTTAATTCCAGAACAACCAAGAACAGCAACCCACAGTGGTCCAGTGGATACAACGACCGTCTCATGACACAGAGGTCCTGGGTTCGAGTCCCGCTGAAGCCAATGTGTTGTGCACTTGGGCAAGGCACTTTACCTCGCTTGCCTCTCTCCACCCAGGTGCTAAATGGGGAGCTGTTAGGAATATTGTCCATTGAGCGCCGCCCAAAGGTATGAGTATGCCTTGGGCATTTGTAAGGCAGCTGACATATTCTAGTGGCAGCCGAATAAATGTAAAGCGCTTTGATACATTGTGAAAAAGCGCTATATGAATGTCGACATTTATTTTATTATTTTATTATTTTTTATTTAGAAAAGATGCGCACCTTCAGAAGGAAATATTTAAGCTACAATCAACAATCAGCTTCTGATTTAAGGAATGATGTACATGGGCATATCCAAGTTGAGAAGGCACAAATTGAAGGTAAAGTTCTGATTTTTGATCGCAGATTTTAGATATTGTCAGAGTTAGCATTCTGTCATCTTGTCCATACAACATGTCAAGCATTTGCATACGGCAGAGATGCAAAAAGTGGCAATCATGGAATCTTTGCTGTGTATGTTTTGGAACTTGTGAAGGCACATGGTCTTCACAGTTTGCCTCTGACCCCATACAGAGGCAACAAATCTAACATTTTGTTTCATAATGCAGGTGTAATTCTCTGGCTGCAGAAAGAAATTGTTGCTTTCCTAGAAAATGACCAAACTAATGCGTGGGTCAAATAAGACCTGCAAGAACCTTTCTTCATTGCTGGGTGCAAGGCCCTTGGTTTGCTCTGTAAACATGTCTCAACAACCTTGAGGACATTGATTGAAGACAAGACTGTGAACATTTTAACATGAATGATAGATATTTACAGCTTTATAATACCTTATGGATGCTGCAACAAAATACAGACGATTTCATTGCAGGTAAACTGCACCTGTTTCCAGATGTGCCCATAAAGATGGACCGAATATATGACCATTTAATAGAACCCTCAGAGTTTAATGGTGACTGTGTTGTCATCAAGGACTTATTTTTTGCCTGGTTAGCAAAACTTATACAAAGAATACATAAATCACTTGCCTGGAGGCGATTTGTTTCACAACAACAACGCCCAGGAGAATGGCAAGAATTCTTCCAAGCACGACAAATTCTGCTAGACCACCTTTTACACACCCTGATGTCTCGTCAGTGTCATCGTCATATAGGTACCATGCTGCTGAGGACAAGTATCAGTTCATCAGACTCAAGAGTGATTAGAGTCAAAGAGTCCAGAAGAGGAAAAAGAAAGTTACAAGGATTAGAGCAATGTTCAAAGAGCATCAACAAGGAGAGTAAGGCAGAACGTTAAACAGAAGCATTTGAATGCTGCTAAGAAGAGGAAGGTTACAGGCAATGGTAGATCAGACAACACATCATATCTTGGGGACAATTCCAACAACAAACAGATGCAAACCTTGAAAGGTTAAAACTAAGCATGATAAGATGTCTGCTCTTAAGGCTCAATCTCAACTTGACTTCCACAAAAATATTCTTTGGCCACAACCTACAGACTCCAAACTTTAATTACTGTTAACGAATTCCGAAAAGGAGAGTCTTATCACTTATTAATTGAAGAATTCACACAAAATGTTAATATATAAATCAGGAAGTGAAACAAACGATAGCAGGGGATCTACCAAGAAATATAGTTGGGTATGAGGTGGAACATTGCTTCAGGATGGGGAAGGAACTCTAAAAAGGTACAAAGAAATTGTCACATCACAAGAAAGAGAGGTTCAGTTACATACTCAGCACTTTTTTACGGGTTGTCAGCTCATCTAGCACTGCAGTCAATCATCATCTAACACCGTGTTTCCTTTGTTCCTGTTATCGTTGAACAGTATATGCTGTTATCCATGGCTTTATTTAAAAAGGTCTTAAATGCTTCCTTGATGCTTTGTTAGTTTGCATTAAATGCTGTATTTAATTTGTCCACACTAATGTTATTTATGTTCTTAGCCCAAGTAATGAAAAATCCAAGTTTAGTCTTTATCATTTTTACTGATAATTTCATGGGGTGAATGGTCATCCGCATTTCACAACATAAAGTATGAGGGAGAAGTATAGTACCAATAAATCTACAAGAGGATTTAGCTAATAGGGGCCTGAGGATCCTTGGTCAGATTAATGAAAAAGCTTACAATGCATGCATGGTTAGGAAACTTTTGACTAATAAAGATTGCAATTTGCAATTTATTAAAAGTAAGAGATTTCTGACAAATTTTAAAATTTTGTGGGAGATCTACACCAAGGCAGTTTGTAAGCGATTTGGCAAAAATGTTACAAAAGTGTAAATTTAAAAGCTGATATGTCCCTTAACAGAACTGTATCTTTATGGGGTTTCCCCAATTGATTTGTCTCTTCAAAACGCTTTAATTTGAATAATTTTTTAATTTTATGTAAAGGATATTGACGTAGTAGCTGAGTGCATTTTATGTTAGATAATTGTGTGAGAGTACGAGTTTGTCCACTTTGGGTCGAAAGGGACCTTTCACACAGTAGGATAACTTGGCAACAACACCCTTAACATGCTTGGACCGGGTTGGTAAATCTGTTGATCATTGATTACCATCGTGTCAGAGCATGTATTTTAGAATCATGCTCGTGTTTTCAGATGGTTGTATGAAGTCACTAGACGACAGAGTGCATTAAATTTTCAAGATTCTTTTGTTTCGCGTGAAAGTTTATCTAGAATACTTGGTTTGGCGTGCGGTTTACTAATGTGTGCTCTCTGCCTCAGATAACTTACTGGAGACTGATTATAGGATATTAATTGCACTGTCAACAATGGATAATCAAACAATACACTGAGCACTAGAAGTGTATGGAGCATTACCTAGTTTTGTCAGTAGTAATGTGAAATTACCGTTCGTGAGACTTTCCTTAAAGGTGCTTATTATTATTATTATTACAAAACATAATGGCAGCTTTTACTTTCTAGATGAATATTAGATGAGTATATTCAGGTATTTGTTCAATTCTACCATGGTGATTTTTTATTAATTTTCAATGGAGATGAGGCCAGTGCATGCATGTGTTAAAAAAAAGAAGTGTGCTTGCCCGGATTCGAAAACTGGCAACCTCCATATTGCTATCTACAGATTACCTAGGAGCAATTAAGTTCAGTTTAGTTCATGTTTTTAATCCCTTTCAAATAGAGGATTCATATATTTAAATTGAAGGACAACACATGGAATGCTATCCATGTATTTAACAAAAATAATGGTACTAGAAAAGACACCTGTGGGGCATCAACCTTTACCATGACAACTTGCATGTTGACAGATTGTCCATTGTACAGCGGGAATGCCTCACTCTTGTTTGGTTAATGAAGATGTAGGGACCCTGAAGCTGCCTGAAGTTGTTCCCCACACTGCTGTTGTACCAGTAGAAGGACTGTGACACCCATGGTGTTAGTTTGATCAGTTAGATCCATGATGGATTGAGAAGGACAACTTGTTCATCAAATGTCAGCTTACGTAAAACTAGAGTAAGACTATAATAACCAAAGAAGTTGACAATCCGCTTGGATCTTTTTTTGAGAGGAAAAGGGACACTCTAAGGTTAAAAGTGTGAGAGCCATCAGAACTTTTCCATAGAAGTTTCAAATATTGCACCAAATGTTTTCCTTTATGGGTTGTTTACCCACTGTGAAAATGAGGGGGAGGGGGGGGGAGGGGAGGGTGGGGTTTTTTTTTAATGTTTTTAATGAATAGTCGTTTTTGATTAGTTTCATTTTGAGAAATGGGACTTTTTTAATTATGTTTTAATTACGTAAAAATTAGGCCTTGGTTTAGAGTTATCACAAAGTTTTTTATTTTTATAATTAGAGGAACAAGCATTCAAGAAAGTACTGCCGAAATGAGTATCTCTCCACTGGGGTATCCCTCAAAACTACCAAGGACAGCTTGAAGTTCAAAAAACTGACTGTTGGGCAAGTACGAGATGACTCAATGTACATGAGACAGAGGTTAATGTCTTCTTGGGAGGACTGGATATTTCCATGGTTAGCATGTCCAAGTCCAAATGAACCACTGGGAGAACAGAAATCCAGTTCAGGAATCCAGAATGTAGTACCAATGAAATCCCAGCTAGTGGCCCTACCAAGGTTTGAACTGGGGACCTAAGTCACCAAAGAGGAATATCCTACTCAGTGCGCCTATTTCTTCACATATAAATTAAGGTTAAGATTAAGGATTAGGGTAAAAGTTCTTGTCTTGATGACATGTCTAGCTTCTGCCAAAGTATAGACATCCTGAACTGATACTACTGTTAAGCTAACTCACCTCATTACTAATGCTGGTGTCTGCATCTACTGATGGGCTGACAGCTGGACTAGCTTGGCTGTACAGGTTGGGTTTCAACTTCTGCAACACTTCTGTAAACATGCAATATTACATCATTATTTAACACTATGTTCAAGTCATTATCATTAAAGGTGCAACGAGAGATTTCACATATCAGGTGTCCCTAAAAAATCAAAAGTACGGATTTTTGACCTAATGTGAAGCTTTCCATCAAAAATATCCCATCTTAAAGGATTAAGCTGAGCAATGTTTCTTTGGTATAAAAATTGTGAAATTTCTAATTTCATATAGGAGCAAATATAAAATTCAGCCTATGTTTTATATTGAAATATAAGCAAATCAAAATCGCCTTTTTACTCTCTTTTATGACATTTCTGTCACCAAATACAAGGTAAGAAATCTATTGATTGTCTAATGTATTTAAAATTACTATTGTGACACAATATTTGGGTGTCTCAAAATCTCTCGTTGCACCTTTAAAAAGGTAAGAAATGGTTATGTTACTAGATATTTTTTCATATGACCTTTGACCTCGTGACCACCAATGGATCAATGAAGGGACATGAGGCCCGCCCACCTGCCAAGTCTTAAGCCTGAGTTTGCCCTACTTAAAGGTGCATTGTGTGATCCTAGTGCCTTCATTTTTTGTTTTGGTTGATTGATCTGCAAGAAAACCGCCTTAAGCAATTAAATCCATTCATGTATAGAAGTAGTAGTACATGTAGTAAAACCAAAGTTCTAAATCCAGTTTGTCCCTGCTAATGGGGGTGGCTGGATTCCCCTCACATTCACAGCAATACTGCTGTGTGAGGATTTAATGCAGCAAGAGATAATTGACTGGATGCCACTTCTGATGTCAATGTGCTGGATGGCTGCCATTAAGCTCTCTGAAGGTAGATCTTCTTTTGTAGTTCTACCAGGGTTAACCAGCTACCCTCATAGGATTTCCATAGAAACCCAATAGGTGTGGCGGTTTAGCCGCCGACAACCCGGCCCTGGGACAGGTGGTACTGGTTATACCAGGATACCAATAGCAGGCCCTCAAAGAAAACCTGACCAGACCTTTCAATTCTGATGGTGCAATTCAACGTTTCATGTAATACTCCGTCCTCCAACAGGCTCGCCAAATCAAAATGGCGGTTGGCACTCTAGCCTTTCATTTATCTATCTCTATGGTACAGTCTCAGCAACTGTGTGTTCAGCACCATTTATCGATCTGCACTCATGTAATGAAGAAATAGGGAGTTGTCGTTGAACTTACTGTTGCTTTGGCTGGTCACAGTGTATGTGCTGAATCCTAGGGCTGGTACTGTTGCTGTAAACACAAGCTCTTTAGTTGCTGTACCACGGTCTCTTTCTCACACCTTTTGTAGCTGCTGTCACATCCATTAGCTGAAATAGAGATATTAATAGTCCAAATTTGATGGAAGTTATCAGTACAGGTATCTAGGACACTGGGAGATTGGTGGAGACTACTGATGTGTCTACCAAATCTTGCACTGACATTACTGCACAGAGTTAGAGAAATGGGAGTAGAGCTGTAATTCATTGTAGTGTACACATTCCATTGCTGTCCACTGGTTGCCCTAAGTGGCTCACACTGAGCAAGCACTTATGTAGTCTTGATTTGACCCAGTATGACTTTCTGCTAATTTTGTTGTGCCAGGTGATATGTTCTATCAGGTTCAAGGTTTAGTAGTATGAAAATGTAAAGGAAGGTAGTTAAAGACTATGTTTTTCTCTCCACAGCCACAGTCCTACACAACCACTTATGACGAAGCATGTTCACTCTGAAATATATAATCAAAAGGTGTGTTGAAAGTGTGTTCATTATCATGGCACCTTCATTTTGTTCCTTCATTCATTCATTGAGAAAAAAAAATTATATCCACAATTTCATTGATTGATGTTTTAAGTAATTTTTTGCATCACATATACCCCATAAGCCACTGCGTTGTAGTTTACGGATAGATAATGCAAAATTACAAATTGCTTCCAAAGTGATCGAATCTGCAGGTATGGCCAAGTACACATACTATACTTAGGCCAACCATAGTTCAGATGATATAAAAATATCAACATGTTTGAGGTAAGTGGATGGGCTGATTCACAAATGTCCCATCAAGCACAAGCAAACCAAAGTCTGAAAACACAAACAATATGGATGTGAGACCAGAGTAATTAACAGTTTTACCCACCCAATTGTGTGACAAATCAATACACCAGTTAATGACAAGCACCGAAGTAACCCTAGAAGGAAAATTTTTCTAGAACTGCGCCAGTGCGAGAATTGAACCCACACCCTTCCTATCAATAGACGGATGCCCTATCCACTACGCTGCCAGCTGTGTCCGATAAACAGACCTCAACGGTGAGCAGTCAGGTATACAGTACACACAACATTCAGAGTCTACTGGTTATGGATGTGGTCACTGGGACTGTGCAAGTAGTTCAAGAATAGACATTACAACACAAGGTTGACATACCTGGCTTGGCACCATTTTTCCTTCAGGATCACTGATTTGATATGAGTTGCCATTGACTGGTACACGCACTGGAATGCTGACACTACGTGCAATTGGGTTATAGGCAGTCACAGTAAACTGTTGAAAAATGGAAGCATACATTTCTACTGATTAACACAAAATGACAAAAATGATTCTTTTTCTATTCCCCATTATATTAAAACCCCAAAACATTGTATATGATTAGTATTGTGGGTTAGGATTTAGGTTAAGATTTCAAAGTTCCTTTAAGGACAAGACAAAACTTTTCTACCCAGATAGGCTACTACTATATATTGCTGCTGTTTTTGTAGGGGGTTTTATTTTTGTGAATTTTGTGAATGGACATTGAAATGTGATAATAACACCACACAAAAATATATTTAGGTAATACAGTTATATTATACTTGACATAAATTTGGTGAAACAAACAACTTGTGCAATCTTCTAAAACTTGAATATTGCATTAAATTCTGAATGCAAATATATTACATACAGGTATCAGAGTATATACAAGTAGCTTGTGAATCAAAAGCAACTCCAGATGCACTTTCCCATTTACTGAATACCTGATTTAGTTTAATATTGAATGACTGTAAATCTAAATTTGTGGACCACGAACCTCCTATTATATTTTGCCTCATTGGGAGTTGCGAGTGATGTCAAAGGTTTTGGGAAAAAATAGGGAGAAGGAACTCTTGCCAAGGTTTTTGAAGTTACACAGGCCTAAAATGCTTGCACTCTCCTCCGACTTCTGTTGAAGTTCATGATACACTTCTTTGCCAAAATGTCCTTATTCTGCATTGCTGTTCCCAATTCATTCAAAGTGAAGCTGGTGTTTCCACATAGCATATCAGGACAGGTTAGTGGTCTGCTAGCTAACTCTACTTGGACATGCAAGTCTCCACAGAACGTCTGATATAGTGTTGATATAATCTGGTCCTTGGCTCAAAAGCAATACCCAGTGAGCTGTGCTCACCTCTGCGCCACAATTAGGAGGTCTATCACCATAAATCTGATGTTTCTTCTTTTGAACTCTCATGAGTAGCATTATATGCATATGCAAATAAAGTCAGCACATCCAAAACGCTAGCAAGAGTTGAAAGAAGTATCATGACGTTGTTCTCAAGTCCCAATGAGACAATGTACAGAATTGGTAAACAACAAAATGATGCAGTAGTAGTAGTAGTAAATCCAAAGTCCAGTTTTGTCCCCGTGAACAGGGTGGCCGGATTCACCTCCACACTCCTTCCCGGCAACCGACCCTTGCCCCTCCTTCCACTTCGCCCGATTCAATGCATCCTAATCCTCAACCCAACCCTCCTACTCCCCTCCTCCACTTGCTTCTTCCAAGTCTTCCTTGGACATCCCCTCCTCCTCAAACTTCCCACCTTGAACTCAAAAGCCCCTCTTAAAACATGCAAGCTAGTTTATGTAATAAAAATTAACTTTATTTGGGTAATCTAAAAAATAAACTCTGGTGGTCCAAAACATAAAGCATGATAGAAACTTCTCTATTTTGGGTTCAAGGCACTATGAGTGATTTGTTAAAACAGAAAATAAAAAAAATAAAAAAAAAACCCAGATTTTTGTATGTCTGTAACAAGTATAACTTTCCTAACATATCCTACAAGTGATAGGACCAAAAGCAGCCTAATTAGGACAAAATCAGGTATTTTAGTCATTACTGTTTGTATGGACACTTACTACGACACGTAATTGAATGGGGATTCATATCTTTGAATACTGTTGTTTTCTTAGTTTTCTATCAATTTTCAGTTGGAAAAAATAACTACAGACTTTTCCTTCACTTTTAAGCTATTCCTGGAAATTTCAAGTATTTTGACTCTTTCTTGTGGATCACCGATAGTTTCTTCTTCTTTAACTGCAGTTACAATTTCAGCATCAATTACTGATCTAATGCAGTCTTCAGTACATTCTTTTCTAACTCTACTTGTGATGTTTATCAATTGGTATTGCATTCCCTAACGAAATGAAAATACAACACTCTACTTGTGATGTTTATCAATTGGTATTGCATTCCCTAACGAAATGAAAATACAACAGGAGTCTTGATTTTGGTCTTTCAAGACTGATTAAAATCATACTCGGACAGAATCTCTGGGGTACGAAATTCAAGTGAAATGGCCAAGCAGAGGGCAGGCTTCACATATCATTCATGCTATCACTGTACATATTTCCCAGTCATTTACCATTTGTTCCTTTTCAGTGACAGGGCAGACACTGATGTTGAGATGCCAGCAGAAACTGCCCTCAGGTGGTTTTGTTGTGCTATTTTTCGCCATCATGGTTGCTAGGGTACCATTCACAACAGTCTGCAATAGAAGTACAATTATATTTAATACTGTAAGTGTGTCAAATCATTAATACCTGTACGATAGTGTTTAGGATTAATGCTATCCATTCATTATTTCTACTAAATAGCTGATTAAATTTGAGCTTCATGAACTTGGTTAAGCAAGATAAGCGATGTATAACATTATCAACAAATGTGTATAATGGCCTTGTACTTTAAAGAACACATCTGCCATAATTCTTGCCCCTGCCTCCCCAAAAAATAATAAATGCAACCTATTTTGCAAGGTAACATAAGAATCTAGAATTTCGCGGTTCTCGGCTTTCGCATTTGCTATATTCAAAGAATATAAGCTGTGGGCTGCTCCATGACCTTTGACCCTGGCACATGACCTTGACCACATCAACATATGAGGGATCCCATGGTGCACCTATGACACAAGTTTGGTTCCAATTGAAGTTCAACTTTTCAATTGAGGTCAATTTAAAAAAAACTTAACAATTTAGTGACACACACATCCACACATACACACACACAACGGATTACTAAGTGGTCCTGCCAGCTATAGCTGGCGGCCCACAAAAAAACTTAAGTACAAAATATCTGATTTAAACTTGGTTCTAATTAAGTTGACTGACTATGGAAAGAGGTGGCAAATTTTCTTTGAATCTTTGAGAAAGTCTGCATTACTGATGCTTACATGGCCAATTTCTTTATGGTAGTTACCACGCAGCTACCTCCGTGTATTTTTGCCGCAAAGACGTATAGTGTACACACAGTGGCTGCCTGCATCACTGCGGAGTAGCTACGTGGTTACACCAGCTCTCAGCGTGCGCAGTATTTTTCATGGCCAATTTTTGTTTTTTAGATATTTTTGGCACATCTTCACATTAGTTATTAATCATGCACAAATATAGGAGTTTTGATGATGCCCGATTAGAATATCGTAATGATTTTCCTAGAAAATTATCAAAAAAATGCTAAACAGAGACCAAGTGCAGAGCGCCCTCATTTCGTCCATTATCAAAATGGCGTCGTAGTAACTGCGGGATAGCTATGTGGTAGCTGCGGGTCTACTCTGGTACTGTCTACACCATATCCACCAAGTGGGCAACTGCAGGGAAGCCATCGAGATAGATACTGGAAAGTAGACACGTTACTGTATAATACCTAATAACTATGTACTTTGGAAGCCCTATCTTGCATTCTGCATCGTAACTAGCCCAGTGTGTACTGTGCAGTAGCTGCCGCGGTAGACACTGTGTAGCTGCCGTACAGGATTACCACGCGAGTAAGAAATGGCCGTGTAGTGTTGTTGCCAAAGGGCCTCCCATCTACTTGACTTCCCAAGGAAAAAAATATAAAAATATTCACATTTATAAATTGCAAAAAAAATTCTCTTATGTCATTATTCTTCCCCTTTCCTAAATTAGCTTTCTCATTGTCCTCTCCAAAAAAGTTTTGGTGCCACCATAGTACTGTTGATACTTCGGCAATATTCTGATATAATCCCATAATATGGAATGAAGCATAAAGCAGCTATTTGTGGATAATCATAAAATGTTACTATTACAAAGCTGCCTTATGTTTTATTACATATTATGGGGACTATATAGGATACTGCCAGTATTTGATCTCTCCATTACCTCACATGAAGCTATCCCCATAGAGATGCGCTTAGCATAGTCATCAGCTACATGCTGCTTCTCGGTACCACTGAAAACAACCAGAGAAGAAAATCAACAAACAATTGCATCAAACCTCACTTAGAGTAGATTCACGGTCTCAGTGCATCATTCGCTTCAGTAAGCAGGGGTATTCATCATTGACGGCAATGTTCTAATCCCAAAAGTTTTTTTCGAATTAACCGTTTATGAGATTAGTGTACCAACATTCTCTTCTACGGCCAGAGTATACAGTCACTCTGTGCATGGTTTTATATGACAAGGGTTGAGACTTTCTCAAGGCTGTACCCAATCAAACATAAATTGATTCGTGGGAAAATTGAAACGAACATAAAGATATGTCGGTCATCAAACCAGTAACCATGCATGGGTGTTAGGGCCAATAACATTTTTGAAACTTATTAGTGCTAATGTTTGTAAATAAACATGAACATATAGGCCTAGGTTATTATTTTTATGAAGTTGAGCATTATAAAGACATGGCAAGCGTAACCTGTAGTGGATACTGAAAACTCATTGGGAGAAACGATAGCACTAACAACAACAAATCTCAGATGAGATGGAATAGTCTAAATGCCGATCTGGACCTGCAAACATTTTGTGAATCTACTATAGTTTATGACTTGAGACTCTGCCTGTTTCAATAACATATAATTGTGACACAATCAGGGGAAATGAGGAGACACCTGTTGCTATAATCTGTCCAAGCCAAATCGGCACCCCAGAAAAAAGATTTGGCTCTGCCGATTGCCTGTGAGAGGAGGTATAATCATTCAAATCAATTTCTTTCAACCCCCCACAAGCAGGGCAAACACAGTAAACTCATTGCTTGGGCAGAGCATAGGGTATATGTTAATTCCTCATGCATGATGCGAAGACCATGGATCCCACAATTTCAAAAGATTACATTCATTATTAGTGTTCAAGGAGTGATTAACCATGGATCAAAACAGTACACCCCCTCAATTCATTCAGCAATTGATAAATTGCTCTGTAACCAGCTCAATTTTAATCAGGTTTTGAAGCAAAATGTGGTACTTTAAGGTCCAACAGCTGATGTGAAAAAGGCAAACTGAGTATTGCCGACAGTGCAATTCCAGTGCATTTCCACTGATAGCTTTTTAAATGTCCATAGACTTTTGTACAGGAATGATTTATAGAAATGGGACAAAATGGGGCAATTTTGTGGCAAAAAAATACACATGCTATTTTCATTATCTAAGAGTAATGATGAGTTATAACTGTGGGTTGTTTGTTTTTTTATTGTTTAGCGAAATATCAATTATCATACTTTTTTTTTTATTTTTGCTGTGTGTCATCAGAAAACAAGAAATTGTGGTCACAAAACATTTTTTGATTGAGTATATCTAGAAATACTGAAAAGTATTCCACATTTCATTAATTTTTCCTAGAAGAACTACAGCTCACTAAATTTAGAAGAAAATTCTCACATCTAGAATTGCAGATGAGTGATTGAGTTTTGCTATTTGAAATAACAGGTGTTTTTTATTTTCCCTAAAATTATTTTTCCTAAAATCATTTTTGAAAGAATTAAACATTTGATTTAAAAAAGCTAATGTGAGATTTTAGGTAGTTGTTTTATACACATATCCCTAGACATTAAGCTTAAAGGCCCCTTCCATTTAGCTTGGGAAAAATTAGTTAACGTACATATAAGGTAATTTTTAAAAAACAAGGCGAACTCGGATTTACGTGATGCGTAAAAATGTCCACCGCCGACTGGCGCGATCACTAACATGTCGATAAATGCAACTACAATGTATGAAGTTTACAATATGACCCACCCGCCGGCCCCCTCCCGACCACCCCGCCCGTCGCACCCCGCCCGTTCGACACCCGCCTGGTCCCCCTCTCCGAAACCCGCCCATCCGAATCCCGCCCCGTCCCCCTCCCTGACCCCCCCAACCCTCCCGGACACCCCAACCCTCCCGGACACCCCCACCCTCTTTCCGGACACACCTCTCCCCAGACACCCCCAACCAACCCCTCTCCAGGACACTCCACCCGAGACACCCACCCCTACCCCATACCAACCCTCCCCGCCCACCACCTTATGCCCGACACCCCACCCCTTGCATATCCAGTGTATCATTCAGCAATACAGCAATTTATGCATATGAAATTAGACCATAATGCATAAAAAAAATGCCCCATTAATGGGCCCACATGAACTTTGACGCAATTATGATTTACACAAAGATTGTTTACAGAGCAGTATTTATGTAGTGAAGGCATTCTGTAGATCTGACGTACTCTATCAGTGATACAGTAATTACGCATTTAATTAGATCAAAAAAGGCTCCTTTCATTGGCCCACGAGCACCTTTGAACCAATTGCGTATAACACAAACAGTGTATGAGAGTGGTCTTTAACATAGCGAAGGAATTTTTTATATCCGATGAACCTGTGTTAACGATACAGCAATGATGCATATTTAATTTAGACATTGCGATCTGAGCCACATATATCACACAATTTCCAAAGGGCAAGAAGAGTTAGATGCGCACCATGATAGGCTTTCATGCAGTTGAAGAAGAAAGAACTTGTGCGTTATCCGATGTACCGTTTCAAAAATTAGAGCGATTATGTCGATTTTTAGCATATTATTTGGTCATTTGCCTTCTATTTGCCCGAAATATGCCAAAAGATAATCAGGTCGAGAACTCTTCAACACGCTTCTTTCCACCAAGTACATCAGTATACACCTTACAGAACATAACAGACACCAGATAACTTGTATACAAGCCTTGCAGGAAAATTTTTTCTTAAATTTTGCAATTAGATACTTAATTAGCATTTTACGCCCAAAAATCTAATCAGGTCGAGAACTCATCAACCCGCTCTTTCCACCAGTTACATCATTATAGCCCTTATGGAACTAAACTTCAGATAAATGAACACAAAGTGGGTTACATTTTTATCACGGACGAACGGACGGACGCTGCTCATTTCTCACCCCAATTCCGAACTCGTTCGACAATAAAGAAAAACACATCTTGAACTAAATTTATGTGGAGGAAAGTTTCATCTTACCATAGTCAAGTTTGGACTAAATTGATTTACGGAATTTGATTTTATGGTCATTTTTCTGAAGACCATTTTATCCGATAATCCTACCTTAAGGCTATGTGTTTGATTTTAGTCTTACCTGACGCAATCATGATGCTGAGCGACCCCCATGGCTTTTTCATAGCAAAAAATAAAAGAATTAGAGTGAACACTAATTTGCTATCAAATCAACACATAAAAGTACCATGGTAGGCATTTGGAAATCTTTTTTTTTTTTGTCAGTCATCGATCTGTTCATTTGGTCACAAACCAACTTGAAAACTGCAAGGCAGAGTGTCACCTGAGTGTGATTGCAATTTCTTGATTTTTGTCATTCTCATTTATACCCTGCATTTGTCAGACCACAAATCTTAAGCAAAAAAAAAACTAAGGTCAAAACAGACCCAGTTTTTCTTTTGAATGAACCTTCACAGCACAATTTGACATTTTATTTCAATTTGAATCAGCATTCTCATATTGTAATTAGCAGCATTCATATTGTGCAGTTCTACAGAGAAATTTGTGCTAAGAAAAAGTGGGAAGTACAATTATCATTAAAAATATCACCTATGGACAAGTTACACCACTCACCAACTACACAACAACAAAAGTTTTTCTAAAAAATATGGCAAAACAGCTCTGTTCTATGCATTTTTAGTCCAAAAACTGTGCTACACAAATTTCTCTTTTGGCATCATTTGCAGCTTCTTTTTAATTTGTACAAATTTTGACAATAAAAAGGCACAAAGTGTGCCTGCAAAAAACTATGTGGCACATTTGAATTCCATAGCTAATGCATGCATATGTAGTGGGACATGGGTGATAAATATCACCCCTTATGCCTGCTTCATTTCATAAAGGTGCCCCACCCATGACAACTTTTCTCTGTTTCAATATGACAATGCTATCTCCAACACACAATAATTGCAATATTGAAATGGAATCTGGTATGCCATTTTAACAACAATAGGAAGAGATGTGTTTTTTTGATGGAATTTTTTTTATTTGAACAATCCACACTACCTTCAGCGTCATACGCACCGGTGTGTACTCTGTTACGTATGCTCGCGGAGGTCGTCACAGTGTGAATAAGCTAAATTACACATTCAAAAACTTTCCAGCGATTTACAGCTCAAAATGACTGTAATAATATTTTCCAGTTACCAAAAAAAAAAAAAAAAAAAAAAAAAATATACTCTCAATGTCTGCTTGTAGCATTGTAATGGGAAATGTTTCAGCTAAAATATTATGCAGATGGTAAAAATACAACTTGGAAATGATACAAAATCTCAGGTTTGAGTCGTGGGTGAGGTCGAGGCGGAGAATCGGGTAGTACCCCTTTTATATCTTATAAGTTGATAGTCTTACTACAGGCACTCTTCTACAGTGCAAAATACCTGATGTGGTGCTCTATACAAAATCTACTCGCGAGAGACTAACAGCAAGTAATTGTAATGGTTGACTTGAGGGTAGAGGTCCTTATGGAAAGGTGGGTATAGATGTGCGTAGATCTGTATATATCTTGGGTATATCCATGGCGTAACAGCTGCCCGCTCGAGGGGTCATTTTCCCAGTCTTTGAGAAGTTTCCCTCTCAGGGGGTCAAAAGGCCAATTTTTCCCGGGCATAGGGCAAAAACGGATGATTTAGCATGATTTTTGCAAATTTTTTCCCGGCCAAAGTCGTCATGGGGGGCAACCTGCCCCCCCTGCCCCCCGCCTGTTACGCCCACTGGGTATATCTGTGGATCACAAAGTTACAGAAAATGGTATGTGAAGGGGTGCTTTTTCAAGTTTTCCCAAATTTAAAAGTTTCATTTTCACTGTTTGTAAGCAAAATTTGTGAAAAATTTCCAACATTATGGCAAACTTAGATTAGTTTTGAACAAAAATTATTTCAAAATATCCAGATCATAGGTTGCATATTTCTTCCTTCCTTCAAATTTGGTATATTTTCAGGGTTAACTTTCAGAATCCTGGCTGCACATCCCCTACGTGAATCAAAATCAAGAATGTCCCAGGGGTTGACTTTCCCACAGTTGGCAAAACTACCCAACCATATTTCTGCTGCGTACCTTGTTATTTTTTTTATAGAAGAGTGCACTGTTAAGTATGCTGCATGGTGCAGATGAAAACAGTGAAAGAATACGTTCATCAGTCATCTTTATTTACTTCAAAATCCTGAAACGAGCTGTCACTTACTCAGAGTCATAGAGCTGCCGTCCTGTTGCATGCTGCCAAGCACCTCCAACTGCTTACAGATCTAGTGAGGAATAATCAATGGATTATGAACAAATAATTTTGTTCATAATAACTACCTAATTCTTTGAGTAGAGAGGACCGTCCTCAGAGAATACAGAGTGCAGACCGTCCCAGAGAATACAGAGTGCAGACCGTCCTCAGAGAATACAGAGTGCAGACCGTCCCAGAGAATACGGAGTGCAGAACGTCCTCAGAGAATACGGAGTGCAGACCGTCCTCAGAGATACGGAGTGCAGACCGCCCTCAGAGAATACAGAGTGCAGACCGTCCTCAGAGAATACGGAGTGCGACCGTCCTCAGAGAATACGGAGTGCAGACCGTCCTCAGAGAATACGGAGTGCAGACAGTCCTCAGAGAATACGGAGTGCAGATGTCCTCAGAGAATACGGAGTGCAGACAGTCCTCAGAGAATACAGAGTGCAGACCGTCCTCAGAGCATACGGAGTGCAGACCGTCCTCAGAGAATACGGAGTGCAGACCGCCTCAGAGAATACGGAGTGCAGACAGTCCTCAGAGAATACGGAGTGCAGACCGTCCTCAGAGAATCGGAGTGCAGACCGTCTCAGAGAATACGGAGTGCAGACCGTCCTCAGAGAATACGGAGTGCAGACCGTCCCAGAGAATACAGAGTGCAGACCGTCCCAGAGAATACAGAGTGCAGACCGTCATCAGAAAATAGTTGCCCAGACAGTCCTCAGAGAATACGGAGTGCAGACCGTCCTCAGAGAATACGGAGTGCAGAACGTCCTCAGAGAATACGGAGTGCAGACCGTCTCAGAGAATACGGAGTGCAGACCGTCTCAGAGAATACGGAGTGCGACCGTCCTCAGAGAATACGAGTGCAGACCGTCCTCCGAGAATACGGAGTGCAGACTTTCCTCAGAGAATACGAGTGCAGACTGTCCTCAGAGAATACAGAGTGCAGACTGTCCTTTTTAATATTAGCCAATCAGAATAAATATGCAAAAGAGGTACTTAATATTCACATTTGGTGATGGCAGACAACATGAATAATAATAAATATGCAAATGAGGTACTTAATATTCACATTTGGTGATGGCAGACAACATGAATAATACTTAAGTCCACCACTATAAAAACACGACCAGTCACCACATCCACAGGTATTTCCTTGTTTGTGTACAAATTAAATTTATCAAGTAATTTTGATCAATTGTGCCATTTTGCCTGCCAACCCCAGTCAAGCCCATTTGCAACATTGACGGCAACAGAGAAGGGTTACCATCCGTGACTTTATCATTTAATGAGCAAATCAGAAAATACTGTGAGAGTGTAATAGTGGGAGTTTATGATTACCCGGATATATTAAAATCAACTATTTTGATTGGTTCTTCAAGGGTCATCTCCTGTTGTGTCCTGTAATGAACCAATCAACCGATTGTATCAGGGGGTTAACCTATTCAGAGAAGATACACTTACCTGTAGGAAGTTATTGGCCCTTCTGACATAATGCTTGATTGCTGGTCTGCTGGGTGAATTACCCTGTCCAAAGGCATGGTCGTTGTCAGCATAGGGGGAAGTCATCACTCTTTGTCGTCCAGGTTTGGTTGGCTTCATTCAGGTGATAGAACGGTAACAGGCAGGGGTGGAGTACAGCAGATGAATCTTGTTCTCTTCTTCCTAATATTTAAAGAAGCTGGAATTCAAATGTGGACTTTTGCATGAACATTTAAAAAGTACCTATATTGTCCCCCATTCCAAGTTTACTATGGTAATATAGAGGGACTCATTCCTATATACCAATTTATTTTGTTAGATAGTGTTTGCAGATCATGCCATACTTCTTGCACACATTGGTTCAGATCACTATAAGTTATTTATACAATGAAACATCAAAGGTTTTATATGGGCCCAGGGGGTAGCTGTCATATTATTATCTTAAAATTAAAAATGCTCATTAGAAAAATCTTATAAATGAAACATCAAGAAAAATAGGATCAGCAGTCCCAAATAGGTAGTCCGATATGTGGTCCCAAGAATAAGTGTAAGCAATAATTACCGTTAGTGCCCCTTAATGACCTTTTTGGCATCTCTGTGACCACCACATAAGACCCCTTGTTTCAATGTTTATGCATACCATTAATGAACTTGATCCTCACTGCACTATTAATTAGCAGATAACTTTAAACCAAGATGTGCCCGAGTGAACCACTGAATGATCCTTTGGCCTCATGTCGTTACCCCCCACATACGACCCCTTGTCTCTATGCCTATGCATACCAAGTATGACTTGATCTCATCACTGCACTAAGCTAGACAACTTTTCACACCCCCGCACACACACACACACACACACCAGTGCACACACGGGTGGCATGGTGGGCTTTTGTCCCCCCATTTTTTTCTTGCCCCCCTACGTCCCCCCCCTGCCGAAGAAATAAGGGTTTTTTGGGCAAAATTTTGGGCGATTTGGGGCCAAAATCACCAAATTTTGGGAAAATCAGCGATTTTTTGACTCTAATTGGTTAAAAAATCTCCAAATATTTGATACTTTGCCCCCCAGAATTTAAAAACTTTTTCCGAAAAATTTTCACACTTCCCCCGTTTGCCCCCCCCAGAAAAGAGGTCTGACACACACAACGTATATTAATGCTGCCATAAGTGTCGTCCCGATTACAGATGACAACCTAAACATCACATCACAAGCTATCTGAAGAATAGTTGTTTGTCCCTCTTGAGGAATTATGTGTCTGGAAGACATCATAAACAGTTCATGCCCTGGTCTTCTTCTACAGACTGTCCCCCAATAAAAACTATACAATCAACTAAAAATTAATAAAAAATATAAACTGTGCATTTTGCCAGATGTTTTTACTTTCTTTGTTAGACAAGACCCAAAGCTAAATCCTCCTCGCTTTTATTCCTCATTTGATGGACCCTAACGGAGAATTGTGTAGTTTGAACACAAAGGATACAATACCACATGGGCCAGTTTCACCTGAATGTCAAGAAACTAAAGATACAAGGTGTGTAGCATCATGTGGGATTAATCCTTTTTCAAACAAATAATATTGTACAGATCAGGGTGAATGTATTATCATGCACGAACTAACAATATATTCATTTTTCAGTGAAAGCACCAGAAATTAATATGTTGTGGGGTGTGAAATGAGGGGGGACTCACTCTCAGGGGGACAAGTAGTAGTATCATGAATTCATGGAAATTTGGGGAATTTGACAGCTGAAACTAATGTTACAGCCTACAAGTCTGTTGAGGGACAAATGTGCGGACACGCGGGACATTACCCTTCCATATCACACCACGGCCTCCAAGATGCCAGGGAGAAAGCGAATATGAGAGGGGAGGAAAGCCAGTGTTCAACAAAGAGCAATCAAGGAAAGGATGGTTGGTGTTGTTCAAAGGTCGCAGTTTACTTCAACCAAGGGTGTTTTATGATGTTTTAGGTTCTTACCTCAGCTGAAACCTGGAGTAAGCTGAGACAACAAAAGACTGTTTGGAATTTAATTCCCAATGCTACATGTATTTATTAGCAATTGCGACATTATAAAGTTATAAATTATGTTATATCACAAGAAACAGCACTTTATACCTACTTTTAATTTTAATTTTTAATAAGAATGTCTATGAAGGTGGATTCAATGGCAACTTTGTTGATATCAGGATAGCCGAAAACTGGCCCAACAGCAGGTTTTTTGAACTGTCTCAGATAATTTACCGTAACTCCTGAACCAGACCCCCAAAGTACACCAACTAAAAAATCTCATGAAAGCTGGAACACTACTAAAAAGAATCAGTATTAGAAAATCCAGTTGAGATGAACTTAATTTTGTGGCCAAAAAAAGTATCTTTGATTGTATAGTTTTTTTTGGGACAGTCGGTATAGGCAACATACCTTCATATTGACATTAAACCCTCAGTTCTTCCTCTTTGATCAGTGTCTAGATTCTTGCGACCAGTGTGTGCATTCTCATACTGGAAAATCAGACCCCCATTGTCATGGATGTGTGATCGGTTTAAAATGCTTGCTTGAAAAAAATAAAAGGAGCACTGTTAGTTAATTTAACTGAATTACCATTACATACGACCGCAAACCTTTTTGGAATTCCTGATTTTCACACTGAGCATGTTAATTGAAAAAAGTATTAACAAATTATTGGCTCCTCAAACTAAATTTCATCTTCTCCCCCTCCCCAAATGCAAATGTCTGGGTTATGCCCCCTGCAGTTGACAAAAAAGAAATTTGGGGAGGGGTTTTAAAGATGTTCCTCTGGTGCAAATACGTGCAATTTTCTAGCCTTTTCACTTCAACCTTTGAACTGTTTACTTCCCTCACAGAAACTTGCACGATAAAAACAACAAGCTCCAGCTCATACTGCAACTTATGATATAGTCAGTCAGTTTATCATAGTTTCCTTTTCTCGCTATCCAGTATTTTCTCTGACAGAGACCCACATATTTACTAACGAATTCCCTAAATGCTGATCAAATTGTTACTCTACTGTTGCTTTTTAATTATTTCCCCTTTCTCCCATATTTTTGGGCCTAAAAAAATAAAAACAGTAAGACGAAATATTTTGTGGACTTTTGGGAAAGTAGTATGTCCTGTTAAATTTTTAGTAGCCTAATTTGTAAAAGTATTTGCTCTTTAGTTAGAAAACATACCTGGTCTTTTACTGCTATTGACAAAATCGTTGACTCTTTCATCAACATTGTAGTCAAAGAGGCGCTGGCGTCCTGTCAAGATATTAGGTGAAGCAGGTGTTATAGCAAAAATAATAACATTTTTTTTTTTCATTATTGGTGTCATTTCATGCATGAATGCATTTGCTATGTTAGGCCAAAAAAAAGAAAAGAGTTTGTTTCAAGCTTCCTGTGCAAGCTCAAACCCTAAGCCCTGATAATTTTTTTAAAATTCAAATTAAAATTTTTTTTGTTAAAAAAACCTATGTGCTAGTGACATATCTTTTTCTTGCGTATTGCTTTTTTTAAGACACTTTTTTTTTCCAATTGCTTTGCACCAATTTTTTTCCAATTTTTCCTTCACCTTGACAGTTGTTTTTTTTTTATGTTAAAAATCTCTTTGAAAAACCTTGAAATGCAGTAAAATGTGAAGTTTACACCTATGCCGAGCGGATAAAAGCTGAAACAAACCTTTTTTCTTTTTCCTTAGTAGATACATGTAACGTGTCCTCAAAAGGCAAGCAAATTTCAGAAGTTCAGATAGGAATCGCTCAAGATGGACATAAGCCTAATGGAGGAGAAAATGGCTGAGTGATCAACACAAGGTAAATTCTTTTAGAAACTATTATTTTTGTTCCTATTTTAGAGCTAATTTGAAATTGCTTTATTAACATGTACAGTATTACAACTTATGAACATGTTTTGATATTACACAGCAGGCCGATTCAATAACTACTGATTATGCCAAGATATTAATAAAAATATTACACTACTATAGCATTTTGCCAATACATAAAAAAAATACATCGGTCCTCGTTACCGCTTGTGTCGCCTGCCGTCGCAGTTAATGAATGAATAGGTCTAAATGACGTTTGACCTTGATATGTGACGCCTTGACCTCAAATAAAGAGGGTTTGCATGTAAACTCCATTGGTTGCAATTGAACCTTCAACCTTTTCAAATGAGGTCAATTTTACATTTTCAGCCTATTTTACAACTTGACCTCACATGACCTTGGACCTTGGTATGTGACCTTTGGACCTCATCAACCAAAGTGTATGGGGGGATGCCATTGTTGCACTGTGACCCAAGTTTGGTTTTTATAAATCCATCAAAGTATGAGGATATTACAGGCCAAATGTTAACCCTTATACACAACAAACAGGACATCAAACAGACAACAACAACAGACTTCAACAGTGGACAAAGTGGATCCCTATGTGTCTTAGGGACACAACACAAAAATGACAGTCAAATTATCTCAATTATTAGCCAAAGCACGGAGCACCTTACAATGCCAAGCCTTAACAAGAACACCAATTGACAAGGACACTATTACACAAATAGCTCACAACATGGCAAATAAAAATATAAGTAGAACACTTTATCTATGAAATAAATATCATGGTTAAATAAGAGCACAATGTGGGTAGGAGAAATTAGAGTTTGATGGGTAACTTATGGCAGTTCTGTAAATATGTCAACCAAAATTCAAAATGGGTCACAATTTAAAAGTCATCCAAATAACTTGATTGTTGTTTAATATCAAGGGTAATACTATTTAGTTTCATGAATAAGTATTGAATTTCACTTAATAATTAGGTTTCGTTAAAAAGGGAAAATATGACATGTTGTAGATACACATCCCCAACATACCACGTACTACCTCTTGTTTGAGATATTGTATATTTTGAAAGTTGATTGTAACCCATTTGATTTGAAACTTTTGTCTTTTTACCTAGCCGTGTGGGAAGCAAGGCTAGGTCTTGTATTTGTGCGATTTCTTCTTTCTTCTTTCTTTCCGACGCAACATTCAAAATGCTACTAGTACCAAACGGTTTATCCGATTGCCACGAAAATTGTTCAGAAGAACCACTGACCCAAGGCCCCTATAGGGTTACACAGATTTGGGTCAAAGGTCACGTGGGCCAAGTAAGGGGCATTCTTGTAAATTACGGAACTATATAAAAGCCTTTTTCTGGCACAGAATAAGTGCCATAATCACCAGATGTTATCAGAAGAACCACTGACCCCAGACCTCTAAGGGGTGTACGCAGATTGGGGTCAAAGGTCATGTGGGCCGATTAAAGGGGCATTCGTCAAAATTCTATAAATCCCTTCTTGTTCCACAAATCAATTGCTATATCACAAGACTTGTTCAGAAGAACCGTTGACCCAAGACCCCTATGGGGTGTACACAGAATGTTGATCAAAGGTCATTAAGGGTCATTAAAGGGACACTTCCGGTCTGAATTCAAAAATTCATATTTGCTAATGCAAGGTAGCATGGTCACGTGACTCATGCATATGAAGCAGCTTGAGACCCTTCACCAAAGATGTGCTCAACATGGGGGTCAAAGGTCATTAAGGGTCATTAAAGGGGAACTTCCGGTCTTAATGTGAAAAATCTTCAAAATTCATATCTGTCATTTGCAAGGTAGCATGGTCACGTGACTCATGCATATGAAGCAGCGTGAGACCCTTCACCAAAGTGGTGCTCAGCATGGGGGTCAAAGGTCATTAAGGGTCATTAAAGGGGAACTTCCGGTCTTAATGTGAAAACTCTTCAAAAATTAATATCTGTCATTTGCAATTTACCATGGTCCACGTGACCATGCATACAAGCAGCTTCAGACTCTTCACACAACATTTTGTGCTCGGTATGGGGTCAAAAGGTCCATTTTATATTATCCCCACGGCTAGGTTTCTGCTCTGCGAGCACAATTTGCCTCTAGTTGAAATCTGTGTTCATTCTTCAGAAATAATCATTTCATTGTTTTACAATACAAATTGAAATAGTTCACATGGTACATCTATCTGCAACATATGTCCGCCAACAGTGAACAATGGGGATTTTAACTAACAAAAACCAGCTTTGATTATTTTCTTTGCTTGTTTTTTTCCCCTTGATCCCTTTGCAACTAAACTGTCTCAGTTTCCATCACCTGAAGCACAAGCCTAAAATACACTTTGTGAATTTGTCTGCAAAGGACGATTTTTTGACTTTCATGCAAATCGAGAATGTGAATGGAATAAATTTTCAGGTCTTATTTACAATCAAATATACAATTATTCAAAATCCAAAATCCTGAATAATTCTGGGTCCTTAAAGTCACTGAAATATATGTCCACAACTTCAGCATCACCCTCTAGTGGAAAATGGGCATTATGTGCTTCAGTTCGGGTAGCATTTTAAACCTCCTCCTGGGTAAAGGTGTCTGTTCAGTTTGCCTTAAGGACCCATAGTATCAAATTGATATCAGATGAAAGGCCCTATTTTGCTCATTGTCGTCTTGAAATTTCGGCTTTCAAAA
The DNA here is from genome assembly GCA_023653785.1 of Ophioderma brevispina. NCBI lineage: Eukaryota > Metazoa > Echinodermata > Ophiuroidea > Amphilepidida > Ophiodermatidae > Ophioderma > Ophioderma brevispina. Next base: position 63,123 of record JAMKCH010087487.1, on the reverse strand, counting down.
CCTTTCTTCCAAGATACGTTTTGATGGTTAACTATCAACATTAGCAGAAAGCATTGGTTTATTTTTCAACACTGACCTTAATACTTAAATTAAATTTTGCTTCTTATCTTCTGAAACAAAAACCAATATATGAGCTGTTCTGTCACACCAGTTTGGGGAAAATTGAGCAAAATCAAAGAGTGTGCACCATGTGCTGTACACGGATAATCATTCTAATTGATATCAAATGCACAGTAATAAGGGAGTGATTATCAGTACATTTATGGAGGGGATGTTTGAGGAGCAGCAAAACATAAGTGGTAATGATTATGTATTTGTCGGGCCATATGCATGTATTATTAAAAGCCCCATAGCAACATAATTTAAGAGCTGCCATTAAGACTTGAGGGTACATTTTTTCTTTGCACGGTGTTCACCATTTTGTGCAGGAGAGCCTCACAAACTAGCTGCATATGAACAGGAGCATTTATGCAATTTGATTCTCTCTCTACACAAAATCAGTGACCTTGCAAGAAATGATGCATCTTTATACAACATCCTCATTTATACTAAGCAGTTTGAGGCTTAATGGCAAAGGGCGAATCGTGCAAAGGGCTAATACTATACCTAAATGAATATTAAATATGTAGTCGCGACATTTTCATCGGACAATTCCACCAGGGTGCCAATGGAATATTTCGCCTACTTCCCCGCCGGGGAAAAATATACAAACTACTGCATCCCAACTACATATCATCTTCCGTGTCAAAGTTCACAGCTTTATCTTTAGCTGGGATAAATTACGCAAACGGTGTATTCAATAGGCAATAAGCTTGATCGCTACTGGTCAAAACATTCCTATTCCATTGTCCCTTGGTGTTGGTTGATGGGACTACCTCCCTCGACAGATTCTTGGAGATTTTCGCCCGAAATCATGCTCCAGGAGCATATATTTTCAACTCGTCTCATAGGGGCGCTATTCATTATTATGTGTGCGCTTTATTCCGTTAATGTTTATATTGAAGTGTTACAAAAGAACGACTTTCTGCCGGCTCGGATTGCGTGGCGTGTGTCTGGGGGCGCTCGTCTTGTTATCTAAAGGTCGTGGGTTCGAATCCCACTCCAGGAACAAATTTAGTTTATGATTTTATTTGTATTTTAGAGTTGGAGATTGGAATCATAAAAACATCAGAGTTGTGGATTGAAGTAGAAAAATATTGAATAGCTGCCTTATGAGATAATAAGACTGGTCATGGTCCTGGAGCATGATTTCGGGCCAGAATCTCCGACGTGCCCCTCGACTGCATCTTGGGAGGTAGTCAGATTATCCAATACCTTGAGACAGTAATTTTCACTACTTCTCTTCAAACCATGTTGTATTTGAATAATACCAAACCTCTTTTGTGGCGATTGCTGGAGGGGATTATGGTCAGGGCCTGGGTTCTTTGTCTCATACTGTCTCTTACTTACTTTACTCCTTAAAGCAATAACAGCACATTTTTGAAGAGCACCCCCATTTTTTTTTAATATTTTTGGAAAAATAACTTACGTGGGTTCTAGAGACTTATCTTTTAAGCTATACCTGCGAATGGTAATGCTCAAAAGTGCATATTTTTTATAAAAGAAGCGATATTGTAATTATAATTGGGATCCCCAATTGAAATTTAATAACGTGCGAACTGGAAACGCCAAATTTCTGTCCGTCCATTGTGAAAATAGTAAAACCTTACAAAAATGACCTCTTAACTTGACTTGCCTGAACCAACGGAATAAATAGTGGTTGAGCGTAGACACGTATATGTCGCTATTTCCCGGCTATTTCATATTGGAAGGCAGTTTTCCGCAGCGTTTAATTATTATCGTGATCTCCGATATGAATTATCCTAATTACAAACTTTCCTTCATTTGCAATACCTTAAACTGTTCCATCTTTACCATTCACCAGGTATAGTTTTTGCTAGCCAGTACCAATGCATGTGTGCAAAATCCAAATTTTTTGGAAAATTTGGGGCACTCTTCACAAAATGTGCTGTTATTGCTTTAAAATTCACTACACAATGTTAATGATATCAGATAATACCTGGAAAGGTGTATCGCTGCAGTGAATATCCCAACAGAATCCCCCAGGAGGCCCATATCCATTATACAGAGCTCCATAGAAGAGATCAGAACTACCACCCAGACTGGGGCTCGCATGCCACACCTCTTCCATGGTGGTTTTGTTCAAACGATTCTTTTTGTCATCGTAGTCAAGGCGACCAAAGAAAAAGCCATCATAATGCATCTACGAGGAGGGTTAGTGAAGACATGCAAAGACACAGAAAGCAACAAAACAATGAACATGCTGTCACAGCTATTCTAGTTAGGATATATTAATGGGTTAGTGTTTTAGAAAACACCAAACAAAAGGATTCCTACAAAATTTGAACAATTGCAATGGCTGCCTTGTGTGATTTTATCATGTTGTCTACCATAATGTTATTTTGTAATTAAACTGTCTGCTTTCTTTTCAGACTACACATAGTATTTTTTAGGTATTCGACAATACCCAACTTAATAATCAGCTTATTTTTGTTGCTGTGTACATGATTACATTATTAGATGACAATAAGAAAATGTCACACAGGCAGCCATTGCAATCATCAGTATGTGATACAGCTGAGGAAATGTAGTTACCCTATAGGTTATCCTTTGAAATACACAACTCCCACTGTAGAATACTTTACCTAAATTTTCCATAGGGGTAGTGCAGATTTTCAGGACCAGTGCAATTCAAGACAAGGCAAGAAATAATACAAAGAGGCACCACAGCCAGGACAACATATTGGACAACAAAACAATGTCATATTAGTGCAGGTTAGTCATGGCCAATAGCAGAACTGGTTGCTAGGATGCCATGTTGGAACCATCACGCCACATTATCTCCATGCACTTTGTATACCTGTATTGGTGGGTTTTCAATCGTTTATTGCAACCTCTGGTCAAAACAGAACTTTTGGGTGGGTTATATAGTGGCCCATAGAGGGCGCCCCAAAAGAGATTGGTTGGGGGCCAAGGTTACTGCTACCACGCCACATGCCCTCCATTGTTTTCTTTTCTAGGCGATTTTTCTTGTCGTCATAGTCGATGCGGGCGAAGAAGAATCCGTCAAAATACATCTAGGGCAGAATATAAGCATTTAATTTAAAGAAGAATTGATGAACATGACATGTATAATAGGTGTGTCCACTGGCTTTCCACACGTAAGTTTCATGTAAATCAGTCATTGCGTTGTCTGGTTGGAAAAGTGAAGGTTTATGTTTTTGGTTGATGAGAAACACACTATCTTACACCTGACTTGATAAATGATTTTAACTGGCTACATAAATGACTGAAAGTCATAAATATTTTGAAAAGTAATAGATTCCAATTAAAAAATCCAGTGGAGTTGATGTAAAATTACTCATTGATATTAAAGTGGCATGGCATAGACAGCGTGCATGACGGTGATGTTGGGTTGCACATATTTTTCAATCATGTCAGGCATTGTTGGCTTTACCAAATTACACCTAACGCGGCCGAGAGGAAAATGAGAGGCAACGAAAACGGGGTACCGGTCGGAAAAATGCTTTTAGTTGAATCTGGGCCGTCAACAACTATTTTTGGTGAGCAAAATGACTTTTCATTGGCTCTCATTGAATCTGGGCCATCTTAACGTAAAATGAAGCGATGTTTTTCGTTGCCCCTGGGCCGTCTTCCCGGGAAAATGACGCGATGTTTTTCGTTGCCCCCGGGCCGTCTTCCCGGAAAATGACGCGATGTTCTTCGTTGCATATGGTGGCCGTTTTGAATGAAAATGAGGCCATGCTTTTCGCTGCATTTGGGCCCGTATTGGCCCGCAGAAGGCGCAAGCTTTTCATCAGGCGGGGGTGACCACGTACAAATGGCCCATAGACAATTCGATTTCGATGGTGTGATAGCGCCACCATTTCGATAAGTATTTTGGGTTAATTATTGAATAAGCGTATTCATGACGTAAACCCGCGCAGAGCATGACGTACGTAGAATAATAGCGCCAAGCAGACTATGATTGTAGCGTAATAGCGCCACTCCGACTGGCGAAACTAGAAGCTACAAAATTTCATGCAGACAGTGTGGGCAAACTCCCTAATTCGATAGTTCCCTTCGCCTTATTCATTTCCAGGAGATTTCGTTTAAACCTCCTCCCATTCTTGGTCTCACCTGTGCCGGTGTGCTTCTCGTGAACCTCTATATTGGCGTTCAACACCCTTTTAACTACTTTTAATGTTCACCTCTTTTTTTTCTGCCTCTCACTCCCCCCCTACTTCGCCTCTTCCTTTTATTTTTCTTCTCTTCCCCGAACCTTTCTGACTATCCCCCTTTTACCGATTTTCAGCTCCCGCCCTGCCCGTTCATCATCCGTCCTCCCTCCCGCATTAAAGTCGCGTGCCAACGATTGCCTCCACTCATCCATTCCTTTCACCCCCATCCCACCCTTATCCCGATCCATTCTGCCGGTTTTTTCAGTGCTTTTCTTCCCGTACTAGCCTCATCCACATCTCTCCACGAAGATAGGCTTTTAAAAACATTCATGCCCGTCCTGCCATGATGCCATTCTCCACCTCAGCCTGCCTTTTCTCATCCATACAATCGCCAGGATGCTTATGGTTTATTTTCTTCTCCTCCCTCGCACTCCTTCCTTTTCTCACTGAAGGTCCGTCTCTCCAGTCCCCTTCCTCCTTCTTTATCATTCGAAATTTTCCCCATCTTCGAGTCTACCCCTTGACTTCTTTCGTGCTCTTTTTTTTCCCCTTGCCATCCCAACGTGCTGACTCTGTCTTTCAATGTTCTTTCCCTTTCTTTTTCTTCTTGCCTGCTTCTATCCTTCATTCCAGCTATGCCCGTACCACCCCCTTCACTGTCCCTTCACCACAGTTTCTTTACCCTCTCCCTGCCTTCTTTACTCCCGCCCCCTTCACTCCTACTTTCGCCTCCTCGACCACTCTTGTAGTTTGGATCCAATTTCTTTTTTTTTCCCTAACTCCGCTCTCGACCTGGCTATACTCTTGAAGTAGTCTTCACTGGCTTGCTTCTGGATTATCTCCTAACCCCTTACTGACATCTCTCCGCTTACCTTCTATCTTCCCAATCTCCTTCTCTTTCTCCCTTCTCGGCTCTCTTAGCGCGCACGATCCGAATTCCCTTATGAATCTTTTTTCTCCCCTTCTCTGCCCTCCCCCCCTCCTCTCAACCCTTGTACGTCCCTTCACTCCCGGCGATTTAAATTCCCCTCCTCCTTCCCCACAACTTCATCTTGTCTGTCCGATACCTTTGAGTTCTGCGACTGCACGCTCGTATCCTGCTTCTCCACTCTTTACGAGCCCTCGCACAATCCGGCTCCTTCCCCGAAATTCTCCCTCCCGCCGCTTCTCATCCTCCGAGCGAGTTCTCCTCGCTGACCCCACCGATCCCTTTCTCACCTTCTCTTTCGCCGGCCTCTTCTTCAGTGGTCCCCCACCTTTGTCACTGAATAGACCATTCTCCAGCTTTCGTCCCGACCTGGCTCATTCAACTTCCCCTACCTACGCTTCCTTCCCTATCCCCCCCACTTCCCTTTCCCCGCATTTCCGACCTATACTTTTTACGACACCGAGTATCAAATAATACTCTTAGTATATTTCAAATCAGAATTATTATTTATTAGTATTTATTTATTTATTTACCCTGTTTTTTGAATTTTAACGCCCCCGATGTTTTTCGTTGCACCTGGGCGTCTTTCCGGGTAAAATGGCGCGATGTTTTTTCGTTGCACAGGGCCGTTTTCCGGTAAATGGCGCGATGGTTCGTTGCCATTTGGACCGTCTTCGGGAAGGAAATGGCGCGATTGTGTTTCGTTGGCATCTGGGACTTGATTGACTTTACGCTCTAATTCGTGTGCGGGCAAAAAAACGGACGAGATGCAAGTGAACGCAAGCTTTGGCTCTCGTTGCATTCGGGCCGCCTTTAAAAGAAAAAGATTGCTTTTCCTGGCATTTGGGCCGTAGGCCGGCACAAAACGACCCGACCGGGTCCTGGTTAGGGTTAATGTCTTTATTCAATGTTATGTTTTAACAGATTGTCATGCCTTGAAAAGGTGTTATTGTATATCCATTACTTATCAAGTGTAGCTTGTGTCCAGATAAAATCTTACTACTCAAAAACATGTAAGGTTCAAAAACGACAAAATACCATGTGTAACTGAGTTGACTCGATTTGTGTGATTATTAAAACTAATCAGAAAATAAGTAATATTGATTCGCAATCTATTGATAGAGAGTTACTGAGCAAAAAGAGAGGCCTGCTCTCTAGAATGGCCAAACGGATCAATATGCCTGCCACTACGTGGTCGACCCCATGCCCCCCAAACTTGTCTTCAATGAACTTTAGTCCAGGGTAATCTGGTCGACAATAGCATTGTAGTCGTTGAGGCTTCATGTTCATGCACCAACCACCGTTGATAAATGTCAATCGACCCCTCTAGAGGTAGTTTCACAAAATTAGAGGTGGCCGGTTGAAAAAAGACATACATACAGGCATTCTGGTAGCAGATTGTTTTTGTGCCAGAGGCAACCAGAGGGGGTACGGGGCATATGCCTCCCCGACGGCAATGTTACGTTGGTACATTACGGTGTGTCGGTACATTTTGTTTAAAAGCTGTTTGTATGGAGGGTTTGTGATGAATCACAGAGCAGAACTTTCAATGATTGGTCAGTACATGAACTAAGTTATTGCAAACAAGATAGCTCACAGCGGGGGGGGGGGGGGGGGGGGGGGGGGGTGGGCTCTCTTCTTTTTTTTTTCGGGGGGGGGGGGGGGCCTTCGGCAGCCGTCAGTACAACAAGGCTGCGGGGGGGGGGGGCCCGGGGGGCGAGGGGGGGGGGGAGTCGGGGGGGGGGGGGGGGAGGACAAGATAGCGCAATTAGGTAAGCGCTCGACTTCAGTGTATGCTCATACTGGCTTATAGGCCGTGCGTTCGAGCCCGTGAGATTAAGGTATATTTGTAATTTCCCTGGACAAGAATATAACTGCTTGAGTTTGTCCCGATTAACCCATGCAATTTGGGAAGTTGGTCCTGGCTGCGATGGTTTATCTCGATGTATGTTTGCCGATGAGGGAAAGCGCTGATCCCGATATGCTGCATCCCTTGAAATGATGCTAAATGGTTATGGTATGGTTGGTCCACAGTGATCAGCGGCCATTTGTGAAAGGCGTAGAGGCCAAGAGCATAAGGCGCTATATAAATCTCTGCTTATTATTTTATATTGGAGCATACACTAAGTTATTAGTGCCTGGTTGGCCTAGATCTCTCTTTTTTTGTTGCGACATTAACTGTGTCGGTAATTCACAAATCCGTTCCCCACCATGAACACAATGTCTTGGCTACTGCCACGTTGTGTGCACTCAATTAAGTACGTACAACGTGGAAATTAACGCCTTTGAAAATATATTACTCTACATTTCCCCCGAATAAATCGTGACCAAAGTTAGAACACTCGTACAAACACAGAATGCAGTAGCAGAATTTATTGGGCATTTACACAGCTTCCTAAATGAGTTGAGAGCATGTACACTGAATCTTCACTGAATGCTGGATGTACGCAGCAGGTATGTTCCACGTTGGTCACAATTCTTTTGTGGGAAATGTAGTGTGTAACGTGTTGGTAAGTGTAGTGTAACTATAGTGTAAATACAGTGTACTGAGGTAATTGTAGCCACTCTTAAGATAGTCCCCAAGGCAAGTGTATAACATGAGGAACCACTATAGAGTCAAAAGTCATTGAGTGAGAATGGGAATTTGAAAAATGCTTATCTTTTTGCATATAATCTACCAGAACATCTAATTAAAAACAACACTCTTACTAAATTCCTAATATAACTAAAACAGACCTTGGCTAACCCGTTCTTTGAACAGCATTGGGACATCTGGAGGCGGCTGCTGATTTCCACCAGTCTCAAAGAAGCAATTCTCCACGTAGATGAACTCTTGGTAGGGTCTGCTTGCAACTCTGGGATGACAGAATCAGAATGTACTGCACACCAGCATGCTGTATGTCATTCCTTCCTGTACATAGAGAATTTCAAAATTGGAAAATTAACATCTTAAAAAAACAAAAAAACTAAAAAATTAAGAAAATTAGAATTATGTGGTTCTCGGATTTGGCTTGCTATAGTAGAGAATATAGGGAGCGGGCCTTCTTTTTGTTAGTAGCCAATCAGAACAATCTGCAATGAGCTTGGTGATAGCAGAGACATGGCATAAAGTTTTAATAAGTGTCCACTACTGACCCACACACAACGTTTACCCAAATCAGTCATTGCATTCTGGTTGGAGAAATGAAAGTTAAGGGTTTATCTTTGTGTTTGTTGAGAAAACTACACTCTAGGGCAATGTGACAAAGGAAATCTTCAGTGGCCCTTTATTGCTTATGCCATCCTTAATGCTTCATGAATGGAAGTAATTTCCTTCTGGTTTTGTTTTTTCTAGGAACAGAAACAATGCATTGGTCTGCAACAATATCTTTATTGACCCAATGGTTCACTCACCTCCATAATATAATGGTCAACATTACAGCCATCCGACATCATCATGGGTGTGGGGAAAAAGCTGGAATTGATTTAAATCAAGAAGGTTTTTGACAGCCGGAACAAGACTGAAAAGTAAAGGAAGAGAGATATCAGTAGTTTTACTAGTTTAAATCAGTTACTGGTCCTGAAATCCTGGATTGAAATCCATATTGCTTGTTTTTGTTACAGGCAAGATTGTGCTAACATAACCGCAAGTGGTGGCTTTGAAATCAATATAATAAAGGACAGGGCAGTACTTTTATCTGATTCTGTAATTTCTATAGGTGTGCGTATCAAAATTCCGAATTGCGATCAAAAAAGCCTTTCGTGTGAATATTTCTGGTGTATAAGCCTAATAATGTTCACCAGACCTGTTAAAAAATTTGACTCAAAGACACCGGGAGGGACGGGGGGTGGGTGGACTCGACCCAAATGGGTACGGGTTGTGCGTAGCCCGGGGTGTTAAAAAAAATCGACCAATGTTAATAGTGACCCAAAATTGTGAAAAAAATAGACCCATTTATATAGCTGGTTCCGAAATTTCGAAACCCATTGTCATAGTTGGCTTGAAATTTTTGCCCCATTTTTAGTAATTTAGCAAACGGCCCACTTTCATAGTACCTTTTTCGAAAATCTGAAAAAAATGAACATTTTCATTGTGATTTTACCGAAAATCAGAAAAATTGACACCCAATTTCATAGTAAATTGGGACCAAAAAAAAAAAAAAAAAAAAATTGAAAAAATGGGACCCAAATTTAGAAGGAGCAATGAACTCAAAAAATGGACCCATCAATATAGTAGCATGGTGGAAAACAATGACCCAGTGTTATACGTAAGAGGGCCAAATGGGAACCCATTTCGGCGGCACATATGTACCTTACCCTACCCTTTTTCACTATATGGTTTTTTTTGTTCCTACATTAAAGCAGCTATATGTAATATGTACATAGTTATCTTTGATTTATAAGCTAAGAAATGCATTTCCACATTTTTTTTATTCCCTCGCAATTATCGCCTGCTATCCATTTAAAAACAATCCTACTCTAACTCAACTCTAACATGAATTCCTATTACATCTAGGGATTTCTGATGATAGTTCATTCAACCATGGTTGTTATTTTGGTTGCTTTGGTATGACAGCGTTCAAGCTTTGACTTACGTTTGGTGGACAGATTGGTGGAAACTTAAAGGGGAAAGATATCCTAATTAAATAACATTTTCTAGGGTGAAATTTTGGTAGAAAAATAATCGGAACTAAAAAAATGCATAATTATAACTTGAAAATTTTTCCCATAGCACTGTACAGGCAGATTTCTGCCCGAAAGTCTCAAATTGAGCAAAAAAATCGGTCGGCTGCCAAAAAAAAAATAAGTCATTCAAAACTGGGCTCTCGGGATTAAAAAAAATATAAACTTGCTCTAGAGGGAGGTCTTGGCTATAGCAAGTTTATTTGTTTAGCCTTAAACATCACAGTTTTGAAGGACTTTTTTTTTTGCAAGGCCTTTAGTTTTTTCACCACCCTCCGAAAGGTTAGGGTAGGGGTAACATATACTACTTTATTTGTTCAGTACATTTCAACTTAGTCAAGTGTTAGAATCACTATTTAGCTATTGAAATACTGAACAAAAAGACCCAAGATGCATCACCTTAGCTCATACCATTGAGGATTTATGGCTTTTTCAATCACAAATTGGGCAAAAAGTGATTTTTTCCCAATCAATTGTCACCCTGACCACCGACTTTCTAACCCTGTTACAAAATATAAAGAAATAGATAATCCCATTTAATGATTTGAATATTACAAATATACCTCTGTCACATGATTAGCATAAGAAATTAGTCAATACTAGGTAGTTTTCATGTTCATACACTCACAGTCAATTAGCAAGTCAAAATTTTTGTAACCCGAAAACGGCCATTTTGGTAAAATTGACCAAAAAATTGATTTTTTTTTCAAAAATCAGTGAAAAATATGGGGTTTTAAGACGCAAACCTGAAAATATATGACATTTTACCTTAGAAACATTTAAGTAATCAAGAATTTGACTGTTTTCACCCTAAATATTTTTTTCACACCCGTGTCCGCTAAAGTAAGCAAAGCTTGAACGCTGTCGTATACCGATGTCGCTTATTTTAATCAGATTAAGGACCACAAAAAGAACAATTTTGCTTTCAATAGGCAACATTGCATATGTATCAATTTTTGAGTGAATTTACCAATTTTTTAATTTGATTGAATTCAGTAATCTTTTTTAGACAAAATACCTCAGAGGTAGAATTTATTTCTTAATTTTACAGGACTCTTAAAATCAATATATGTTTTTGTTTTAAACATTAATGATTATACACAAAACATGGGGTCATTCCATGCCAAAACACAAGGTGTGGAACCACCCCTCTCGTTTTGTTCAAATGCTGTCAAAGGTACATTTATGGTGCTACAGAGGAGGTCAAAAGGGGGAAAAAATTCAAATTCCCTTTTTTTGAAGTTATGGGCACTCAAAAGTTTTTTCAGAAGACCATGGTGGATGGTAGCATCTTTGCAGGGTCTATTTATCAGTATTAAACACTGTGTGATCTTCATTTTTCTTGTGACTACTAATTAGATAGGTCTAACAACGGTCTTCTGGAATGAAAAAAAATGAATACTAAATTAGCTAGGTTAAAAGTCTTCTGGAGAAAGAAATGATTTTTATTCAAAAAAAATAAAAAAATTTATGGGGGGGGGGGGGTAACATAGACCCCTTGAGAATTGATTTTCATGATTTTTGCAGGCCTATAAAATTGTGGATTTGTACTAGAAAAGTTTTGTTTTGTGATATTTAATTATATAAGTAGTTGAATCAGCAGAGAGAAGTCAGCAACAATACAAAACAAGTAGAATTTTGGGTCTCCTAAAATAGGCCCCTCAAATAGTTGCCCAACTGCAAAATAGGACTAAAATTGTACCACACATAGAGGGCGCTCACCTGGACACGTACACCCCGATATGAAGTTTTAAAATTGAAACAAAGATAGCACATACTAAACAATCATTGCGAATAATGTTTGGTTTTGTCAAAATATTCCTATATAATTTCTATTGAGCTAAACCAAACAATTTGAACCGCATTTTACAAAAATTGGAGCAATTTTTTTTTTTTAATTATAAATTACAATCAACAATTGAATTCTTTTTGACCATTTTTACCCTATAATTCCAAAATATAAGTAACATGTAGTTTAAACTATACATTTTGTACTCCTTAACCCGGACAAAACATCATGGTGTTGTGCTTTTTCACACAATCGGAACATTTTAACAATTTTCCCCTGTGTAACCTGAATCCAAGCTGGGGGCCATGAAAGGGTGTGGCCAGTTCTTCCATCAATTGTTTGGCTATCAATGCACAAAGTACTGTGTACAAATTCACAAAATTATTTTATCCGATTTTGCACCACTCACATAAGTCTGTGCACTACAGTCCCTCACTAATGGTCCATTTTAGTAATTTTGCAGCTGGGAAACGATTTGAAGGCCTTTTTTGTTCCTAAGGGACCTGAGGAAATTCTACTTTATTTTGTTATTGTGTGCAAACAAAGTGGCAACTCACTGATTATATAAAATAGCATGGAAAGTTTTTTAATACCAAATCACAATTTTATAGGCTTGCAAAAAATCACAAAAATTCAATAGTTCAAGGGGCCACTTTGACCTCCCGTAAAATTTTAATGAAACATAAAAATTATTGTTTTCTCCAGAAGACTTGTTGACCAGGTCAGTTAGAGTTGCAAGAAAAATAATAAGGATCACATTGCTAAAGTACTGGAAAAAGGAACCAAAGATGTTACAGTAATTCATGGGTCCTCTGAAAAAGCTCAATTTTAGGCGGAGTCGTAAACTTGAGAGACCGTAAATTCGAAATGGAATGGGAATTGATTTTTTTGTCCTTTTGACCTCCTCTGTAGAACCAAAATTACCTTTGAATACAATTTGCACAAAATCTGAGAGGGTGGGTTCCACACCTGGTGTTTTGGCATGGAATGACCCCCTGGGTTTTGACAACGATTTGATTATATTTGGTGGTGATTTGATCGGCATTTATAGGGAAAAAAAATCTATAAAAAAGTAAATAAAAATGCATTTTGCCATTGACGTTTGGGCTACCGAAATAGAAACAAATTTTTGGTCTAAACTTGTTACCCTTATTTCATCCACATAACACTTACCTAACTGGATATTGTTTTAATCAATGCCAGTGATGTCCATTTTTGCTTGTGGTCCACATTGGTTTATAGTGGCCATTATGATACATATATCCTCTGACACCAATCCAATTGCATTCACAAGAAAATCAGTATCTGCTTGTGGCGTGGTCAGACTGTAGCATAGTAATGCACAGGACAATAGTAAATTGATATTATGCATCAAGGACAAATGAACATGAACCCAGGACATGTTGCTGTGTACATGTAATTGGATTAGTTCCACAGAGCTAGATAGAATAGAAACCAAGAGGGGAAACGATCGTGTTATTGAATAGGTCAGCAACATAACCGATTTCTCTCAAACCTCGCACGCCATCCTTCTTGTTGAGCAATCAGCCGCGCGTCGCGATGTTACTGAACAAGGCACACGCACCAACAAATCTGTTGCATCCACCACGAGTTAGCAGTGTTGAAGCTGACCCAGTGCCTTCCCACCTTGTCTGACCCCCCCACAACCACACTCACCCCCGATTTTTCGCCAATAATTATGCGAAAACCCAATCGATGGAAGAAACATGCCTCTAAAAACATTCCTGCATTCCTTATGCAAAAAGTCTCCAGATGACCCCTGTTAATTTTGCTAGGAAAGAGATATTTGAGTCCGATGATATGCATGTGGCACAGTTGTTATTGTTGTTTCCTCGCTAAGGGTGGCGAACGTAAAATACCACGTTTGTTCTCATAAATACGAATAAGGACTTTCAAATATGACGAGAATCATTAACCAAATATGGTGGTTTTTGCCCAAAAACTAATAATGAAGTTGCGTTTACTCATTATAATACTTTTGGGCACCTCAATTTGGTTACGCAGTTGTGGAGATCCGTTTGGTATATCTTATAGATTTAAAGTCGTTGATTAGTTCAGGACAACAGTGCATGCATATGATGCCATTTTGGGGGGGGGAAAAAAAATTATGAATTTTGTACCATGTCATTCAGACCTGTAGTCAGGGGGTCACAATGTGGGTTAGGATCTCCTAATTTACCAAAAAGGTCTACTAAATTAAAAATTTTGGAAGAGTAAAATAACAAAAATACAGCGTTGCGAAAGCATGTGTCTTGGTCTGCAACTGCGGTTGTGAATGGGGACAAAGGTCCAAGATCACCAAGGGTCACATGGGTAACCAAACATGTGGGGAGGAACTACCCAAGGACCACTGTAACCAGGGTATGTCATGAAAAGTGCACATGAGTGGAAACCAGGCAAGACATTTAGGGTACAAATGTGGGTAAATCTTTTACCACAGACAAATACATGACCTAAAAAATCATGTTTGAACCATAACTCTGTTAGTTTGGTTCAATTTGCTTAATTGTGGTAGCAATACCCATGTTGACTGTTATTAAGAATTTCTATGTGGTTTTCATCTCACCCATAGCATTTCATTAGCTTGAAATTGCAACAACAAATTAGGACAGCGGCCAAAATGTCAAACAAAAATGCTGTTTGGCGTCTTTGGGAGACAACAATGCTGAAAAAGGGAATCTTAACAGCTTTACATATGCACCCCCCCCCCCCCCCCCCCGAAAGGGGACTTGAAACCTTCAACATAGAAAAAAACATATTGGTTTGTACATTTGTTTTGCCATGGCCATGAATTGAGAATAATTATTTTTAGATCCTTCTACGTCACTCTTAATAGGACTCACCTTAAAATAAAAACACACAAACACAAACAATGAACATTAAACTTGCCACCCTTTCACACTTCAGTGAAAAGACGTAATTCAAAAATAACAATTCTCTTTATGTTCGACCGGCCCAGGGTAGCCGCGGGGCACTAAACCATAAAAATATATTACATTTTTCAATTTCAAACCAAAATCCTTAAATAGTACTTTAAATTTCACAGCATGACTCCGCTGAATGCCCATTGCCGAGGTCAGCGTTGAAACTCCAAGAGTAAACAAAACTAGATACCTCTCAGGCTCAATAAGCTGCCTGCATGGGTGTATATACCACTGACTATACAAAGTGCCCATAGTCCACCTCACCGCACATCAACGATTCCGTATTTGTAAAACAAAACACTCATGAGGAAATGGGACGTATGGATATCAGGACAGGCTCTCTACCAAAATCAGCAATTGTATACAAGAAAACTTTGATTTAATGTCTGCATGCACACAAGTGGTTGTGTTGTTTCAATTATTTGTATGCACACACACACGGATGTGACGTGCGTTAGTGAGAGTATTCATCAGTAGCTATCAGTTGAGGGCTTTGCCATGGCCTATGGCCGTGAATAATTGCCAGTGACTTTTCATTTAGTGTTGTGTGTATGTATGTGGGGTGCACGAAGTATCCTATCAATCACCTGTGTGCCTTTGTACTGCTTACAATTCGGCTGCCTGCAAACAAGTTGAAATTATCCACACAGCAAGTGATACGGAGATCCCCTTAGTTTATACATCAGCTCCGCATCTGCCCGCAAGTGAATCTCGTCTCTTTATGACTGAGTACATATATTGGTTTTGTTTATTGTGTTACATTTATGTCATCTACAATGAGAACAAAAAATACTCTTAGTTTTAGGTTAAAATCATATTCATTCATAACATATGCAGTAGTCATTGACAGGGCTGGGTGAGTGACAAGAAATGACGAGATCTCTGGAGTCAGCAGTCACATCAAAGATGTCAGTCAGTCATATCAAAGGTTTCATCAGTCACATCAAAGGGGTCAGTCAGTCACATCAAAGGTGTCAGGCAGTCACATCAAAGGTGTCAGTCAGTCACATCAAAGGATTCAGTTGTCGGCTGCCAATAATGCGTTTCTTTATAGGAGGAGGGGGCTCTAAAGGGTCATTTTTTATTTTAAGTAGGGCTGGGTTTTTTTTTGTGTATTCTATTATACCTATCTCAGCATGAAATGTCAAAATTTTTGCTCGGGTCAAGAAAAAAAAGTGTGCAGCGCCTCTTGTGTCATGTCCTTTATTTTTGTGGGAGTGGATTTGAGCAGGAAATCCCTCTAATTACTCTTTTTACAGGTATTTTGTAATTGCTTTTGATGTCTAATTATATGAAGATTAGCTCATAGATAGTGATTTTGAAAGTTGCCATGAAAATTGGAACATTTGCGGTTTCTTAAAAAAATTGACGTTTTAGGTCAAAATTTAGTGTGAGCGGCATTTTTCACCAATTTTTCGCCAACGCTTTTTCTTTTGCCTTTTTGAGTGTTGCCAGCTACGAAGATAATCACAAACTGTGAACCTGCTCAGAAATTTGACCATTCTCATCTATTGGTGCCGTAGCATTTTCATTTGAATGTTACTCAAATGCTCTATTCAAAATGTACAGGGGTCAATGCCACTTTCTTGTGTAGACTTGAATGAGAGATTCAAATGAAGTTTGAAATGAGCACTGCCGACAAACTACAGTAATAAAGTCACTCAAATTCTGAGCTGGGTTAATAGTTGGGGTTACCTTCATGGCTGTAAACTTCAAAAACAGCAAATGAGAAAGCAGAAGCGAAAAACACGAAAAAAGCGCCCCCCTCACGCTAAATTTTGACCCCTTAAAACATCAATTTTTAAGAAAACGCAATGATCCAAATTTTCATGCAACTTTTCAAATCAGCATTCTTGAGCTCAATTACATAAAAATAAACCTAAAATAGCATACCAAAATACTGTGAAAGTAATATTAGAGGGTTTTCTGATCAAATTCCACTCCCACCAACAAAATTAAAGGAATGACACAAGAGGGCGTCTGCACCATTTTTTCGGACAGAGGTAAACAATTTTATCCATTTCATGTTGAGATAGGTTCATAGAATACAAAAAAAAACCAGCCCTAATGAAAATAACCAAAAAATGTAAATTTGCCCTCCGTATAGGCCCACTTCCTATTTATAGCTGCTCAGAATACCTGAGAGAGTCAAGTGGTAATGTTGTCTACAGATGGCTAGCATTTGATACGTTTTAATTCTTATTTCAATGTGTTTTTTTTTTTTTTTTTTTTTTTTAATAATGAGATTAAAGTGCTGCCCTCTTTCTTAGCCCACCTCACTCCACATGATATGCAGGCAAAGGGCAACAGAGATCTAGGACTGAGCAACTTCTCCATAGGGGTCCATATGTCATGAACTGGGGACAAAAAATGTTACACAGACAGTGCAAAATGACAAAAAAAAGGCACCAGAGTATTACTCTCAACACAACTTTTATTCCTTCATTTACAACTGTATATAAGTATACATTTTGGCAAAAGCGTTATATCTACAGGATGCAGATATGACCAAAATAGAGAGACAATATTCGGGGTGGGTAAAATTCCTATAGGGTGGTAACATAAGAACAATTACATATTTTGTCATTTTAATATACTTGGTCAATTTTTTTTCTAAAAATGTGCAGGTCAAAACAGATGTGGATTTTGAAAGACCATTACAAAGGCCCTCCAAAAAAAATAAGGAGATAACTATGTTGTTCTGTTTTGAACCTACAACAGGGTGTCCAAATTCACTTATATTTTTGACCAAAAGGTCATTTTGGAAGATTAACTTCCTTGATTCAAGTACTAATCCTATAAATTTCTTCAAAGAAATACATCTAGGATATGGGTTTCTGTCCAAAGTTATGATCAATAGTAAGTAAGACGAGGGTATTCCATTATATGTTACAGGGTGATCCATGTATTATAAAGGGTCAATAGGCAATATTTAAAGTCACCCTGTATTTACCATTTGGAGCACAGATGACAAACCTCTAACTTAACAGTGTACAAGGGGCCCTTATCACTAAGTGCAATTGTTCCCATAGCTACTAAACCTGTTTGACATTTCCGAACTTCATACTGGGGAAATGCCAAAAATACACAGATTGGCGGCTATTGGAGCACATGAATTCTTCAGGTCTTGAACCCTATACAAGTGTAAGTGGTTTCATGATCATCTCTATTCCTATAACCCAATTTAAATCAGCTTTAGTTGTATACTACTTGTATACAACCTTTCTTGGTTTACCTTGACACTCATAAAATGTCTCCAACCTCATGTGACTCCATACAGGTCTCACCCAAATGCACAATTTGGTTGAAGATGATGTTGGGTAGGAAATTAAATTATTAATGCTCATTAGCTATTAACCTTTTATAAGGGATACAATGTGTGATTAAATAAGAGACATTAAAGATAATTAAAATCAGTTAAATCCAAGTTTCTTCTACGTCGTGTTGGGATATATTTTAGCACAAACTAGCCGAACATTCCCCAACGAGATCAAAATTTGTACCTATTAACATCTAATTACTAATTAATTAATTACATTAATGAACCTTAGTTTGTATCATGAGTTAGATCTCTCATTCCGGACAGTGTGTGCAGTTTTGAGGCCTACAAGTGTTCACTTCTCTCTTATTTAAATTTATAGGCGACTGTGTTTCACACCCATTTTGTGTGTAATGTCTATGGCTCCCCCCCTCCCCCCCCCGCTTCCGCCGCCTCCCCCTCCCGCCGTATCCCCCGTTACCCAGCTGAAAGATGTTTCGACCGTAACTAACTCTCATAATACTAATCCAATAATCCAATAGGGCTGAAAATGGTTTTTATCTTACAAGAGCAGAGCTTCTATCAAAAATATGACTCAAATTTCTTTTAACAGAGTTAAATAGTTTAAGAATTAATGGAATCAAACGGAAAAAAAATTGGGAGTGTAACAGATCCCCCTTTTAGTGGACCCAGTTCAGGCATAAACGCGTAGATGACATGTGACTTCAACTCGGTCCAACAAACAAAGCAATGCCCGGCATAATGCCATTCACACCAGCAGGGATTAAGCTTCAAAATTTTAAAACTCAATCAAGTTATGTTTAAGGCTATTGAATGCTCTTCTGTATGCATCATATTCGTCCAACACCTCAACATGTTCAGGAGACCCCGATGCTACTTGTGTTTGGTAAACATTGTAGCTATATTGATGTCACAACATCTACTTCACCTGGTGAATGTCTATAGAATTTTATGATCAGATTAAGATATTTTGGGCTGGTTCTAACCAAAGGGTGCAGTAGCAGTGTCACACATACCCCCCCCCCCATATTAGGGCCACCATCATTGGAAAGCGCCTATTCAAAGTCAAATTGCAGAAAAAAAGGGGTGGTTCCCCCCTAAGAAAGACTTGTGGCTAACCCACTTCTCCTTCCCACACTGTTATGTCATGACCGTACCAAACCCCCCTTCATAACAATTTTTGGGTCCTTTGAAGAGCTGGGCCTTTTGCACTCTGTTCGAAATACCCACCCTGGTCCAGCATCTGACATATTGGTGGAGGAACAACCATATGTCAAAGTTTAATAATAGTCAAGGTATAATCAGAGAATTTCCCATATTTAATACCAGGATTACCCCACGCACAGAATAAGGAAAGGGAGATGCAAGAAAATTCCTTTCCCTGCCAGCTATCAGTTACATCATTTATTCATGACTCAAATTATATGCAGCAAGTAAATTACGAATATACAATCCAAGGTTTTCAGGAATCACCAGGTAAATTGGTAGAAAATTTGGCCAAGAATGAACCATATTCTAGAGCCGCAGCTCCTAAAGTGAAACCTACTTGAGGAGATACAATTATTCAATTTTACAGTACTTATAGATCCAGACGAAACCTGCCCAAATCGCCTCCCCAAAGATCCTCTTTGAGGACGAATGAAAATCAAGCGTGATGATGAAACGTTGCCTAGAAGTGATCCTAACACCTAGAGAAGTTTTCCGGACGAGCTAAAGACCCTAGAAAACAAGTTTACATTATTAATAATACGAAATTAAGTTGGCTGAGACCTTCCTATCATGAAAAATACCTTTACTATTTGAAATAATATTTGCACACAAACTCCACAGAAGCTAATTCCTTACGACTCTTCCCTCTGCTAAGGAGTACCTGAGCATTTACAATTAGATATTACCATAGAATAATGTTCATAATCAATAGATATTTAAAGGATTGCTCAAATTAGACAAAAGCTGCCAGACACGATCCTTTGACACATGTGCAAGAAACTGTCCAACTTATAAACATTGTAACACCCCTTAACTATTACAATTAAGTACATAAGGCACCACACAGATTTTCTGATGATCCTCTGCCAGATCTGAAATACCTGAGCAGTTACAGAAAGGTATCAACCTAGAATACATGTTCAGAAAGACTTTTAACATAATTAAAATACACAACAGGAACTCACAAAAGATATTCCTGCAGAGCAGCTTCCGCCATACGCAACCTGAAGGGCAGTTACAATGACATATTGACAATCAACTTTTAAAATCATGAATTAAACCGGAGTTCGAAACAAAATATAATTTAATACAAAAGGGGAGTGGTGGGTGGTAAAGAAAAAACGATGTTACTGAATGCTGACTGACATATGAATGACATAAATGGCAGACTGATGGCCGAAAACCAAACATGGGAAAGATTACCGCAGCCCATTGGCCGAGCTGTCAAAAATACACGAGCGTAGACCAATTAATGGCCAAGATAAACAAACTAGAATACCTCTGACCTGGCTCTGGGCCAGACCTTTCTGCTGTAGGGGTACTGGGGTTTTCTAGCGGGGCGCTATAAAACTGAATTACCCCACGACATAAATAAGGAAAGGGAGATGCAAGAATGCGCCAATGCCAGCTTATCAGTTAGCATCATTTATTCACGCTCAAATATATAGGCAGCAAGTAATTACGAATATACAATCCAAGGTTTTTGGAGTAATCAGCCAGTGTAAAATTTGGTAGAAAATTTGGGCAAGAATGAACCCTATTTTCTAGAGCCGCAAGCTCCTAAAGGGAAACCTATTGAGGAGATAACAATTATTCAAAGTTTATCGTACAAATTTTAAATTTAGATTCAGACGAACCCCAGCCCAAGCGCCTCCCCAAAATCCTATTGAGAAGAATTAAATCAAGCGTGTGATGATGAAACTTTGCCTAGAGAGTGATCCTAACCCTAGGAGAATTTTCTGGACGAGATACCTAGAAAACCCAGTTTATCATTAGTTAATAACACGAAAATTTAAGTGCTGAGGACTGGCCATTCATGAAAAATACCTTGTACTTTTTGGAATAATAATTATGCACACAAAACTCACAGACAGATATATTCCTGACGGCTCTCTCTGCTAGACGAAGTTAGTACCTGAGCAGTTACAATGAGATAGTACCCTTAGAATAATGTTCATAATCAATAGATATTTAAAGGAGTGCTCCAAAATAGACAACAAAGGCTGCCAGACAAGATCCTGGACACATGTGAAGAAAATTGTCCACTTTATAAAACAATTGTAAACACCCTGAACTATTACAATTACGTACAAAGCACACCGATTTCCGATGAGTCCTCTGCCAGACGAAATACCTGAGCAGATACAGAAAGGTATCAACCTAGAATACAAGTTCAGAAAAGACTTTTAAATAAGGATACCTTTACACAGCAGGAACTCACATAAAGATATTCCTGAAGATCAGCTCCGCCAGACGAAATACCTGAAGGGGGCAGTTACAATGACATATTAGACAATCAAACTTTTAAAAACAACAACACCATCAATCAACAAGACAACATCAACAACAACAAACAGGGGACAAGGGTGCCCTATGTATTACCTGATATCATGCTTACTGAATGAGGTATGGCACCCTTATAATTTTAGGGGTCTATAACCATGCATTGAAACACTGTTGCTTTGCAAGCTGATTTGACAGGCAGACCAACTTAGAATGCATTTAGCAATATTTACCATAATTCGCTGATCTGTCCTAAACATTTTGAAGCGCATTGACAAGCAAGAGCATGGTATGTCACTATCCCTTTCTAAGAGTTAGGACAATCTTCCTATCTTCTCTGTCAACTATGTTTAAAAACAGTTTAAGGAGCTGGATTAGGGCAGTTTGCATGCCACCTTGAGCAACTCTGTTTTAAAGAGACACTGGCACATTGAAAAATAGTGCGCCCGTCAAGATTTTTCAAAATCGATATTTTTTGCATGGTGTAAATCTTTTTATCTACATATCCCTCACCTGAAATTATTAGACCAAATTGTCCTTATGGGTACCAGAAACAATTTATAATGTAATGTCGCCCGGCAACATTAATTCACAGCAGACGACGGAAATTACGTTGAATTAATTACACAAGAAAAAATCAGCACGCATGAAACGAGGCAGTGTAAACAAATAATTAAAAGCATAGCCTCAACAAACCAAGATGGTGCCAAACAGTTGTTAATAGGTTTATTAGCGGGTACAAACAATGTTAATTCTGGCAACATGCAAGCTTAGCTCAATAGAACAACAATAAATATAAACAAACAAAGATCAGAAAGTCAGACGTAGTTCTAATGCGTCCCATTAACATTAGCCTTTAATGGACTAAGTCCCGTCCTCAAGATGGAATTGAGCATTTAACAGGGAATCTAGGTCATTGATTTAATGATGGTTCACCACCTACCTTTTCCCATTGTTTGTGAGGACAAGGCGTTCGGCCATTTGGGTCCATGCGCGCTCTTTGAGATGTCCTTCCCGATCTTGCTAGTTTAGGGGCTGCGCGAACGGTTTGGTCATTCTTGCTGGTTAGGCTTTCGTGATTAGCATGTTAGTGTTCTTGAACTTCCTATTGTCACGATACACCTCTGCGCGTTTAGAGTATGACACAAACTTGATAATAATGGGACGCGGCTTTGTGTCAGATGTACCAGAAGATGATTTTGGCTTACCTAGCGATTGCCCCGATCTGATCAATGTGATCAGCGGTTAAAGACATCTGGAGGTTGGTGTTGAGTTGGTTGATACTTAATGGCCCAGTGTGGTATCTTCCTTCTGCTGTTAGGGTAAGACGTGGAGAAGAAGCAAACAGTTTCGGGTGTACTGTTCGGCATCGTCTACCTTTTGCAAGAGGAGGGAGATTTCATCCTTCAATGCTGGACTTCAACTTCAGATCCTCAACTTCCGCTTGTTGTGTCCAGGTCAGGGAGAGTGATATCATAAAACTTTTTAATTTGAGGTACAAGCTCATCATACCCTGGTTGCAATCGACTCATACACGGCATTAACTAGTGAATTCAAACACTGGGGGTGGGTTGGTCAGATGCCGTTGAGCAAGGTGAGAAAGTGGTTGAGAGTAAGGGGTAAAGTACCGTTTTTCCATTTAGCTGGGAACGTTATAGATTTTTAAGTCTAACCTCACTATTCACTTTCACTAGCCGAGTCATCACTCTGATTGCCGCATGTTTTTCAAACGCCGTGTTGTCAAATTTGACAGGTTTGTTCATCGTTTGTCTCGGGGCTTCGATTTAGAGTTGTCTTAGCTTAGATCTGTGTTTTCGCGTTGGTTTCGGCATGATGCTGTCAATTGATAGTACTACAGTTGCGGATGGTTATATACAGTTGAAGAAGTTGTAGGATCAGTGAAAATGGAAATAGATAAATAGAATGATTTGTGAGAGCTCTTTTAGTTTGATGCTCACATCACGCCGGTGTTTTTGTTTCTAGATTGTCCGGTTGCTTTCTAATTGTTGAATTAAAATTATGGAAAAAACGTAAAGGGGATGGCCCGATTTAAGTCTGTAGGTTTTTCATATTGAGTAGAAGTCCTTCACCCCAAAACAATTCTGTTAAAGTTTCACGCCGATACTATATAAACGTTCATGATGTGAGAGCGAAAAACGTGATTTTGCAATCCCCATAGAGTACTGTGTAAACATTAATATGGTGACCAAAGAGGGGCACATTTTGCTCATAACATCCAAACCAATCAACCTTTATCCCTACGATTTCACAGGGTAAATGAACAGAATAGTAGCTTTCTCTGATAACCGAAATTTTGACAAATTAATGTAGAACAGTGGTGTTCTAAAGACTCGTAAGGAATGCTTCTTACCCTTCTCCGATGTTGATGTAACAAATTGCATTGTCCTTTATGCGATGCAGAACCTCCCATCATTATCTTCCCACATAAATATCTTCATTTCGATCACCCCTGTATGCGACCCGACCCCCATTACGTCATACCCACTATCCTCTTCCTCTTTTCGTCTTACCCTCTACAAGATAAACATCCTGCAGGGGCGGGACGGCCGGAATCAACCTCGGAGAAGGTAATCAAGTCTTCCGTCCTTACGATTCATTACAACCCCACTGTTCTAATGACTCATACATGAATCTGGTCTTTACCTCATCCGATGTTTGATGTAACAAATTGCATTAACATCGCCAGATTAGCACAGTCGCTAGGAGGGCGTTGCAGGATGCAAACTCACACCCTGTATGCGTGAATCGTAAATGAGTATGAATAGTGATCATCCTGTTCGCTCCAATACAATTCATAAGTATAAGAGCAGCGCAAGCACTGCCACTAACATAGCATGAAACCTAAGCATACTGATAAACACCACTCTTACTAAGAACAAGATTTGGCGAGTCCCCCTAAGAGTGCTCCTTCACAAAAAAAAAAACTGGGGCCAGATAAGCGACGTACCTTAGAGGAGACGTCACACGAACCCACCCCCATCGTGCACAACACACGGCGCATAACTGAGAGGTTGACTCCCAAGTATGAGTGTCTACAGGGCTTCAGAGCAGCTCGAGCCATTAAACCCAATCGCCACCCTCTGGGGCCGGCCCATGACGGGCCGAGAGGAGGGGGCATCCCCGGTGAGGCGGAGACGGAGGAGGCGTAAAGAGCCCAACTCCTCAGACCCTCGACGGCCACATTACTCTGCGAGAAAACCCGTCACAGCGTACGGAAGGAAGACTTGAAGTCATCAACTGTTTGGCCTCGTAGCAAACTCTATCACATCATAGCCTAGCATGCTGGAACCTCACAATAAGATAACCGTGACCGAAACCATCCCAAGGACACCCAAAAGATTCTCTCACTTTATAAAAAGGCTGAGAGGATTGTAATAAAATCCAGTCTCAGCACACGATGCCAGACCAAAGAGTGGACTATTACTATATCTAACCAATTGAAGTATATGAGAAATATAGTCCTATCCACCATGTCAGAAACTCTGCATCTGGCGGAGACTAATTTCAATCCGAACATAGAGGTAAAAAATATAATATTATTAGTAAATCACACCTCCTGATCATAGCAAACCAAGTCCAGACATAGATAGATTGGAGTTGATACCCCTTCAACAATATATATTAATTGAAAGCACAATGCATAAAAATACTTAAGTCCCATGTCATTTGAAAATGCAAAGACTCTTATCAACCCATCATCCAGTCCCCATGCAGAGAGATTGAGAGGTTGCAACCCTGTCATTTCAAAATAACGGCAACAAACCCGCCGCTGGCGGGGCCGTTGCAGTGCCTATCATGGAAGCTGAGAATCCCTGCTATAGCGGAGAAGAAAGACCCCGCGGGGATCGGGGCACCAAGCCGAACGAGCGCGAGGCTCGGCGGCGCGTTCCACAACACGCTTAGTAGAGATTTAAAACCGACCGCATCCTGACACACTTCCTAATAGAAGATATAGCAGGGGCGGTATACTTGGCCGAGTTCTTCCTACAAAAAACAGAACTTAAGCCAAAAAACGAAATTAATCGTCTAACATTTCATCTAAGGTTATCCATCGCCAGATGGCGACGGATACCCAAACCTCGATCGAAAGCAGATCATCCGCGATGAATATGGCATAAATTACGGCGTAATCCGACACACAATTTAGGGCCTACTGACAAAATTAATCGCCAATGCGTATCCCTCAACGGTATTCATCGGCCAAAATGGGCGAACGAATATCCGAACTTTCGAGTCAACCACATCCGAGTATGAAATACAAGCGCAAAAACGTGAAGTAACGGCAGAGCAGCTCCCGTACCGGAAAAATACTGATACAGAGTCGTGACCTCCGGCGAAAGACACCGCATTTTTGGTCTAAAGGAATTGAATCCAAATCGCCATCGACGTGAATTCAAGACCATAGCACTAGTGATTCCAATTTTAGTCCTACCAAAAGGACCCCGAACCAAAGGACTCATACGGAGTGCATGATAAGACCGTACGCTACCCCCCGTTAGAAGGGGAGGGGGGGAGAGACATCAATCCCAAACCGTGGCACAACCCAACCCCTATGGGCTGGCTCAACGCATCGGTTTTGGCGTTGGGTTTTTAGTAAAAACACCGCATCCAAACTCGACCCAGGAGGGTCCTGAAGCTCGGAAGACAACCTTGCGACTAGCTAAGAGCTGCAAGCAAACGCCTATAAAGACGTAGCCGCCCCGAATAACCGTATTGAATTGATGAAGTCGAGTCCAACACCGGCGAGACAACTAAAGGAAGTTAATCCAAAAAATGGGTAGGCATCATAAAAGGATATGACGCCACCCATGAAACTATGGGAGCCGCTACCTACCATTTGAAGGCGAAGCTATCCCCCGAGCGTCCCGGTGTGGTAGGAATACCCCGACGCCTGCTGTCCCCTCGATAACGCTTGCTAGCCAGGCGCCGCCCCATGCAGCAGAGGACGACACCCAGAGGGGGGTTCACAGTCCCGGCGAATGGGTTCCGTTCCCCGCACGAATCATCAACACACCCACAGGATTGTCATAGTGTAACAAGCGACACGGCTTAACACATGCCAGTAATCCATCGGTAGATGAAACGATGCTTCCATCTCCCGAATCCGCGGAAGGGTGAGGCGATTAGGGCAGACCTACACCACATTGACCTCAGCAACTACCCTCAAGAACATAATACGGGTAGTAGCTAAAAGCCCCGTGGATGTACTTGCCTATATGTCATCGCGTATAATTATTAAAAGGCAAGTAAATGAACGGACACGTACACCAGTAATTAAAATACAAGCATACCACGGGTCCGCAAAGTAGTCAACCGCAACCTCCCAACTCCGCCTACACCCGCGCGCCGAACAGGGACCAATATGGGTGTAATACTGAAGCTAACTAAGACAAGCTTTACAAATTGTAACCTTACAGCATACTCCAGCGCCGATGACCGATTGTCAACGGAGTTGGAGGTAAGCATGAGTCAGTATACCGTGATTACATATGACAGAGAGGTAACACCGACATCAACCGGTTTAAGATGATCGAAAACCCGGGTGAACCCCTGACGACACGAGCTCATACGACGTGTAGCCACCACAGCTGGGAGAGCAACCAACCTAGTTGGCCAACGCCCTAGCCGCCCGGTTACTAACGTGCATGGTCAGCCGTGCGCACCCCCCCCCTTTTTCCTCCAGCCAGCCAAGCGATCGGCTTCACGGCAATGCAATTGCGGGTAGACTGCGCGGCAGAGATCCGCGATTGGAGTCCCCAACATCGGCGAGCCTTCAGAGTCAGTGCCCCGTTAACAGAGCCCGTTGATCCCTGAGGCGCGGTGCGGACTGACAAAGAAACCATACCCAAAGCCTGTTAAGGTCGGGTGAACCTCCGCTTACGCTAGCGAGGAGCTCCCGCTCATTAATACCGTCAAAATCCCACCGTCCAATATTACCGAAGGACGAAAACCCAAAGGATATACCCCCGGTCCAACTCCAGAGCGAACCTGGTGCAATACCAGAGACCGATACGCACGTCGCACCTATTCGCGGGCCCGGAGTAGGACAAGCGGCATCATCATGGTGTGGGTCCCGTGACGTCGACTTCGGGTCGAACAAGTCACGTACATCCGCGGCCTATAAGGGAAAACACACCGGGCCTGAGCACGCATCCCAAGGCGGGATAACCCGAATACAATTTAGCTAAAGTTTAGATAGAAAATTTATCTAAATCATTTCCAAACCAATCCTACAACTCCTTTCATCAAAGGCCATACCATACCTCTTGACATAAGGGCTTCCAGAAAGCATTAAGGAAACTATGTAGTAAACCCCCAAGTGTAAACGTCTCTATTGTGGTAAGTAAGGTCGTGCATAATTATATAATCGTAAACAAACCGGACGCCATCTTGAATCGAAACCAAAGGCGTGTCGGTCCATTTCCAAATTACAATTCTCGACAAACATTGTATCACATATATACACTGTTAAAATATATATAAATAATACCAACCATTAAGATAGTAGTGGGAAATAGACTTTTAGTCGATAGATCATGGCGGCAGTGGCCACCCCTAAAACGCAGCAGTCTATGTGAAATTATTCGGGTTTGTATGTTGACACACCCGACGCAAGTCAGGTATAAAGTCCTTAAAATACCCACTTCCGCAAACAAAAATTGACAAAACTTACAGCCCCAGGGACGTAATAAAAATGACATTTAACATATTTTACACAAGGTTCAGGACTACCTAGTAGCTAAATCTGACCAAAAAATCGACAAATTACGGGAGCTAAATATCTTAAACGTTACCGCACTTGTCAACCCAAGACAAAAGAGGAAGGATTGTGGGTAGACGTCACTTCACTTTGGGGGGTGTCCCGTCAATACCGGGTGAATCGAAAGAATATATATTATGGTGGGAATATATATTTAGGTAGGTCTCATCGGCCTCAAGACCATGCAATTGTGTTACAGTTTTACAATCACCATCGGATTGAAGGTAAAGTCAGATTCCTGTTGAAGTCCCTGGTAATCTGGGGGTCCCTGGGGACTAGGCTATTAGCGATCGTCCAAGGACCTTAACAAGTTAGCCTACAAATTTACCTACCTGGATTTCTTTAACCTCTTTAACGTCCTTAGGCCAAAAAAAAGTGTGTATTGGAGTAACAAGAAATTTTCAATAGGGTAGGCGGGTGTTTTTTTTTTTTTTTTAATAATTGCATTACTGACAGTCAAATCATCACACATAGTCTATGTAAGTTATTAATAATATTTGATACTTTATGACTTTTGTTATTGAAAATCTTAAAGAGAAGTTGCCAAATTTACACCAGAACCACAAAAAATAATTGAGAAAATGGTTAAAAATCAGGGTAAATCAAAACTTGAAAAAATAGTTTTTGAAATCAATACAAAAAATTAGGGTAGGTACAGGGCTTGATTTTCAAAATTAGGGTTTCGGGCTGGGTTACTCAATACAACAATTTTTTTTTTGTGGGGGTCCTATCTGTTTTTTAAGCATTTTTTTTATGTGTAAACTGTATCTCTATTTCTTCTATGGCCTAGACTATCATTTGGGAGCAAATTAAAGAATTTTCATACTTTTGAAAATGTGCCATTGCCGCTTTAATGGAATTACCCCTTGGGAGGGCTCAAAATATTACAACTTAACAGTTGAGGAAATAATACCTTTCTAATTTTGCTTTTGTTTTGTTTGACATCAATCGGAGCTATCTTCGATGCTCCGTTCAAAATTTATTGTCCAAATGTAACTTCGCAAAATGGCATTTTCCATGTATCTCTATTATTTTATTGTTTTCTCAAGCTGCGATATTTAATTTTTTTCAATTTAAAAACTCATCAAAAAGCAGAGCTTTTTTCCTAATTCCACATTATTTGTTAAATTCAAGCACTTTTTTCTATTGATAATAAAAGTTAAAAGAGCATAAAATCTAAAATATATTAAAACTTATAAAACAGTGTTTCTAAACACAATCGCGATATCTTCCAAATTTTACGACATGTCATTGTTGTGTCAAGTATTTCTCAAAAACGATTTTTCTTAGAGGATGATAAAAGTAAATTAAAACATACAATTGGACTATGCATTGAACCAGATATTTTTCCATTAGCCCAGTGTGTAACTGATTTTAAGGGGGTTTATTGGTCAGAAAAGGAAAAAAATAATTATTTTTGCCAACGCGTGTACCAAAGATCCCCCCTAAGTCAGTTTCCCATGGGCTGGGTGAAATATTCGGTTCAATGCATGAGTCCATATAAAATACTTTTGATCCCATTCCCCCCTCCGCTAGATAAATCATTTTTGAGAAATTCTTGCCACAACAAGGACATATGATAAAATTCACTTGGAATCTTGGCATTTAGTCTAGCAACACTGTTTTTTAAGGTTTTAGTATACAATGAATGCGCTTCCTTTTCTTATCAATTGAAAGTGCTTGAATTGTCACAGATCTTGTGAAATTAGAGATCAAAATCTCATTTACCTTTTGAGATATGAGTTTTAAAGTAAAAAAATTAAATATCGCAGCTTGAGAAAAACAATAAAATACATTAAGAATATCATGGGAAAATTTGCCAATTTGCAAAGTTACTTTTCGACAATACTTTGAACGGAAGCCCCGATTGATGTCACACAAAAAGCAATAGAAAGGTAGTTATTTTCAGTCAATTTTAATTTGTGATATTTATTTTTAGCCCTCCCAATGGGTAATTCCGCCTTATAGAAACTATACCTCTCCCATGACGCAATGACTTCCGTGCTTGCCTAATCTATGCTATGTGTGTAGATCTCCTTAAATTATTACTGTGATTTTTTTTAAAAAAAATAAAAAAAATAAAAAAAATAAAGGTATTTTTTTTCACACAAATTTTTTATTTAATAAAATAGTTTGTTTTCCGTAACGAAGGTAAAATTTAGAGCGGTCAGATTTTTTTTCTAAGATGAACTTTCAAACTTACTCTAAATGATACAACATGCTACTTTTTCAAGCTTTTTTTTCAATAATGTAAGTCAAAGTCGTTTTCTTATGTATCTAAATTCTGACGTTTTTCTGGTCTTTGTGTTATTGTTTGTTTGAATTCATTTTGTTACCTTTTCATTCCTGATTTCTATTTCTAACACCAAAATCAGCAAATTGTTTAGTGTTAAAAAGAGAGTCCATTTTCATTTAAATTAGAGAGGAGGGAACAATTGCAATAGAATAATCCATACTTCTGCATGCAAAATTGGCAGAATCCAAGAATCACTATGATGAGTGAATGTATGATAATACTGCTAGTGTTTCAGACTGAGAAATATTGACAAATTCACAGCTGGTAATAGTTAGCTGCGTCATACACATAAAGTGAGTTTGGAAATAAAGCTAGGATTGTTGTGTTTGCCTATGGCAGTACAATTTTTTGAGTAGTGGATGCCGGCGCATATAGGACTGCCATCCAATATGACACGATATAATAGGCACGCAACAAATCCTATCTTTTATCTCATTCTTATTAGGTTTGGTTTGTTTTAATCACCGAAAACATTTTTATTTCAATAATAATTAGTTAAAAGGAAAGGGCACAAATATATCCCCCGCGTAAAACTGAACCAACCTCTACGAGCTGCGTGCACTGGCGTGAACTTATCCACGCGAACGCGTACACTTGCGAGACGACACACTATCTATATCGTCTATAAGATAGGCAACAACCATTGATATTGCGTGTTTGCTTACTACACTTCCGCCCACTGAATAAGACAGTGTTTATTTAAAGGTACATTTTGTGGATCCAAGCACCCCTCATTCTGGTTTGTTTCACATCTCCAGCATGGTTCGATTTAAATAAAATCTACATCACATGTTTAGCTTTTTTCCCAAATAGGGGCTGAAAATACAGAAAAATACTATGCACCTAGTCAATATTACATTTCACTGGTGCCTGTGTGCCCACTGGTAAAGGTCGACCCTGCATCTCCAGCTTTGTACTGAAGATCAATGCATGTACATAGTATCAGGATCACTTGATAGATCCACAGGAGCTGCATGGGGTAAGCTATTGTCTGCTGTCATCTCTTCCAAGCCAAAAGTGCTTCAGTTTTTGGAATCAAAAAGGGATCCCGTTTGGGGGGGTCCTAAAAGTGGACAATTATGACAGACATACTTTTAGTTTAGTGTTTAGGACATACTTAGGTGGATTATTGTACTGCAGAATATATTAGTTTTGTCGCGGGACAACCTTGTCACCCTGACTGCTGGGACAAAGTTATCTTCATTCATGACTGCCCTGACCCCTGAAAAAGGAACTTTTGTGAAGAAGATTCCCATGGATTTATATTATACAAATATTGACTGCTATGATGGTCACGGTTAAAATTATAGCCCAAGTTGTGATCTCAAAACCATATTATGCCCCGAGGCGTAACCGAGGGGCATAGTCTGGGTTTGAGATCACAGAGGGCCTATAGTTTCAACCATGCTCGGAATAAAAACGCAGTCAATATTTGTTATTATCCGAATATATAGATTTTTTGTCATCTGATTGCTTAAAAGAACATTCTAAGCCAGATCTAACACAGGCCTATGCCACCTATCATGTGTAGGCCATGGCGTGCATGCCTGGTTTAACATTTGTGTAAACTTAGGGTCCAAAACTTGTGAAGAATTAGCAATCAACCTTTCTTGTGTTGAGGAAGTGATGGTTGGAGTCCAACCGGATCGCCTAATCGACTTCTTTGCCATTTTTTTTGTCGCACAGATGCATACAATTTTCCTTGCATTTTCTCCATTCGCAACTTTTACATGGTCTGCAGATGGCCGCACCATGTCACATTATAATCCTCGAATATCTTCACGGTGTAATTACCTGCCCGTTTGGCTTAACCCTATGAGCTGCATCTCGATTCCTTTCAGAACTTCATCTACAAGCTCAAGCATGATACAATGCTGTGAGCAGCCACTAATTGCGCCAATTACAAAACGAGCATCGACACCAGGACTGGATATCACTAGCACGAGAAAACAAGATTAAAACATAAGAGGATTTTTTACGCAAAAAATTACATTGCCAAAGATGCTATAAACACACAACAAGGATGAGGATAAAGTATCACAGGTTGTGCAAGAGAGGGTAAGTCATGAACCAAGTTGCCACCAAACCTTAAAACATATGGGGATATTCTTAACCGCCATCAAAGGGGACAACCCAAAGATAGCATCAGTGAAGTCTCGATCTTTCCTGGATCAGATACCTTTAAACCTATCTACTAACACCTAAACCTAAACCTTGTGGGAGAGCGTGGCCTAGCGGTTAGGGTGGTTTGCCTCTGGCGCAAATTACCATCAAAATTCCCCCCCTGGGTTCGAATCCCGTGGGGTCGTGGCACTTGCTGGATTATTCGGGTACTACCAATTCTGGATTTGATCTGATAACCGGCTATTGATTAAATACAGAATTACCGCTCTCCTCCATGTTCACTTGGAATTGGGCAATGGATCATTAAAGCATCCCGTCCTTCGAGGGGACGTTAGTCGTCGTTCTCCGTGTACAGAGAGTCACAACTGTGACATGTACATCGCAGTCAGGGGGAAGGGAAAGGTGCATTCGAATAAGAGGAGGGTGGAAACCCCTGCCTGTCCAATCCGCCCCACCTCAAATGCGGGCATGTTAGGATCGCCGTATCATGGATACACGCGGCCCCGGATAAGCACTCTATCTGAATAAATCCTACACCACCACAAAGCCATTACCAAGAATTGGGATACAGCAAACAACAAAAACCTAAACCTAAAAACTACATTTGCCTAGCAACTGGACTAAGAAGCAAGAACAAAAAGTGTAGAAAAGCACAAAACACATTCCAAATTAACTTTACAGCTGGATATATATTTTCATAACACCTCATCAACTGGTAGAGAAGGACCTCCAAGAAGACCTTCCAATGAAAATGAAATCCCACGTCACACAACTGCTGCTTAATCTCTCTTGGACCATTGAATTTACTGCAATCCCATAAGAAAATGATGAATAGAATCATAGACTTTACATTTGTCACATAAGTCATTTGGATGCTTGCCAATATATTTCTTCAAGGACCTGCAAACTCCAAGTCTAAGTCTATGAAATAACTTCCATTGTTGTGACCTGTTGGCCAAAAATGCATTTTCATTAAAACCACATCGTGACAAATAGTCTTCAGAGTAGCACTGGTATTGTATTCATTTCCAAATATCTGCCAATCATTCTTAAGATTTTGTTTTTTGAAACCATGCTTCATTTCAGACTTGTAAACACACAGGATCTAGATCATCATATTATTAAAACATATAAACTAGAAATGTAACTACAAGATACAACATCGCATACATACTTGGGAGTCGAGATCCAACACGATCTAATGACTCCCATCCACAAAGTGTCGCTTTTGCCAACAAACCTTTGGTTTTGTCAAGGAGAATCTTGGCACTTGTACAAAGGGAAACTAAAATTCATCTGATGTCCTCACTGGTCAACTGGTTCTAGAATACTGTTCCGCTATATGGGACCCTCACACAAATGAAAGCTGATCAAAAGTTTGGTAAAATAACAAAGGAGGGCAGCTCGGCTTGTCCACAACACTACGTTGGAAACCAGTGTTACAGAAACGCATCGGAGCTCGAATGGGACTGCTTCACGGAACAAGGAGGAAAACCTCTGAGCCTTGCCTTCTGCAAAAAGGCCATTGGGGGGCACTGGCACTCCAGTCCAGACCACTTGCGTCCGGGCCCAGAGGCAACCACAGCCGATCCCGAGGGCTGAATACTTATATGAATACCAAACACGGCTTTATGCTTTTAAATACTCTTCATACCACTTACTGTCGTGAATGGAACAAAGCTTGCCGCCGAACATATCTAATATCGAATCATCAGTAATCCACCTACACAGCACAAGACCAAAACATCAAGGACTAACAAGATCGGTGCGCACTTTCCTATTTCCTGCTCGTTTAGTCCCAACGGGACTTTGTGCATTATCCTAAGAAAGAAAGTAACGAAACATATAACAATTCCTTCATAGAAGCTTTTTTTGGCAACAACATCACCATTCATTCCCATACTAGCCCCAGTGACAGGGTAGCACGGCGTACTTGAATACAAATGATTGTAATCCCTGGACATAAATGTTTAACAAGATTAGGCCACTCAAATGAGAGATGGTCACTCATCAATGCCATTTCACACCTTATAAATAGCTTTATCAACAAACCCTCCTTATGTGTGTTCATATTACTAGCACAAACCGTTTTCCTTGATTTTTATGAATTGAGCAAGTGTAATTCATGATATGTGAAATTTGAACTTAGTCACAACTAAAGTGATTTAGGTAAATTTCATGATAGTTACTATTTTTTTTTGAGGCAATTACATTTACACTTGTAAACCCAACCTATCCTATGAGCCATGTGGACTAATGTGTTGTGGGCTTTCTTTTCAACACCCTGTCTTCCATGGGTGCATTAGGAACGCCGGGGTAAGGGGGGGGCACTCATATCCATATATGAAAGTGACGGGGATGGCCGGATTGACTTCAAGTAGGGGCAATTCGCAGAAGAACTTGGAAAAAAGGGGGTCATTTGGTGATGAGGATGCAAACTGGGGGTCAATCACTGACCTCTCACATTTTGGGGGGTGAAGACGAGTGTCATTCCTCGGCTCGGGCAAATTCTAACCACTCAACCCAGTTTAATATGTTATAAACATTACAAAAGAGGTGGGGGCTTTACTTGAGACCATGAATCGAAATAAGGGGGGTCCTTAGTGCATTTGATTAAAATGGGATCACACGGTGATTAAAAAAATGGGGGTCTTTTCAATGACCGGTTAAAAAAACGGTGTCTTTCAGTGACAGCAGTTTAAAAGTTGCAACGAGAGATTCAAATCACAGGTGTCCCACAAAATGTGAAAATTCTGATTTTTGCACTGGTAAAGCTCTATCACACCCCTCTGAAAGGATTAGCTGAGAACTGTTTTCTTTGGTAGAAAAAATGTGAAATTTTAATTTGTATGGAGCAAATAAATACGAAATTCAGCCTTTGTTTTCTATTGAAAAATAAGCATTTAAACACCTGTGGTTTACATTCAGTTATTTCTGTAGCCCGATCTATTGCACTGCTAATCTATATTAAATCACTATATTTCACAGAAAATTGGATGACTTGAATTCTGTCGTTGCACCTTTTAAAAGGGTGGTCAATAGTGCCGCACATCCCTCACCCCACCCTCCCCCCCCCCCCGGTAGGGGATCGGGATGAATTTAGTATTCTGCCACCATTAAAATTCGCACCTTTAACATGCGGCTTATTCCGTTAACGTTGCCCAATTCGGAGCTGTGGCCTTGAATACTAATTCTTTCGGAGAACCCCATGGATTCGATCCATGTAGAAATTTAATCCTGGTACATGCTTAAGGAATGCCTGCATTCTTGATCCGCGAATGTCAGTGTCACTAGACTATCAGACTGTTAGAGCCCCCGGCTTTATGCTAGCTCAGTAGGCTATAGTGTAGACTAACACTGTATAACATGGTTGAGTGTGTGCTGTCAAGTTCCGATAATCGGGGACTAGAGGTCTTTACAATACCATTTTATGGTGACTTTAACATTGGACTTGACCTCTAGTTACGAAAACTTCCCATTCGGACCACTGTGCAATAGAAATACTATGTACTCATGGTCGAGCCCAAATTACACCTGTTTGTGACTTTCACAGAAATTTGTTCAGCTGTCAATGATACTTACAAGTTCTTGAGAAATGCCGTCAGGTATTGCACAACTTTGTTTTACCACCAACACCTATTCCCGAGGATTAAAAAAACCTCTTAATTTTCAAGTTCCAGTTCTCCATCAAATACCTGGATTTTATGATGATGGCGCAGGACAGCATCCGGTAGGTCCAGCACAAGGTCACTGAAATTAAAGACCCAAATAAATCGTGAAAGACTGCGAACAAGAGAGTAGAGGCAGCTGTTATGAAATGAGTAGCTCATCGTACGTGGCGCATTGTTATTCACGCTATTTCAATACGTCATACTGCAATAAGTAGGGCTCGCATCCGGTGCGGCCTATCACTAACAAACGTGTATGCGTATTTTTTATACACAATGTCTCTACCTAAAGCCTATACATACTTCCAGTCAAAGCTAGCGATTGGCATGCGCCAAACCGGATTTGACCAGATCAACTGTTTACGACGCATGCTCATGAGCATCACTCGCTCGCTGCGACTGAAGTGTATCCATGGCGTTTTAAATATTACAAAATTGGTCCACATGTATGACCTTTCACCTTCCTCTGTCATTTGGAGTTTCCAGTTGGACCTTAGTCCTGTGCAAGTGAATTAATCGTTCCCTTGAAAGTGCATCACATTTTGCTTCTTTTAAGTTTATATTTCTTCCTGAAAATTAAAAAACATTTAAGGGTGCTAACCGATTTCTTACCAGCCAAGTCCGTAAATTTGCTAACCTGGACTCATTTAGAAATCATTAACTCCGCAAAATTGTTTCTACAACATCTACATCGTCCAGGTTTCATATTTGCATGAACTTGAGGGCCAGTACAATATGTCAGAGGTTGATAAAGATAGGCCAATCAGTCATGCTTCGCAGGACTGAGTGCTAGTTAGTTCTGGTACCAAAACCAGGCACATTATCTTTTAACACTACTCGTTATCATCTACTGAACCTCTAGTTTTGTACTTCAGATTTGGGACAATGTACATATAACGAGAACAGGCTAAATTTGTGAAAGTGAACTCCTTTTCGTTCAGCTAAAAAACTTACCCAAATGTCATAACTTACTTTATTCTAGGCTGTCTGCTTAGCACTCATACATCAAATCTGCCATCATTGAAGTTGTTTATATTCATTCAGATAAGATAACATTCAGGGAAAAAAAAAAAGGACACTGCCGATCTACTCCGATGGATGTTGTTGATGTACATTTGATGAATGCGTATCGAGGGACGTCAGGTAGCAAGATATATCCCAAAGGCATAGTTGAAAACTCGAAAAAGACGTGATAATTTTGCTTGTTGGAGTGATTGAACTTGTATGGTGTTCGTATCATTATTGAACGTGTATCTTTTTACCAGTCGTTTACAAAAATAAATGGGCAATCGCCATATCGCGCAATGTATTTTTGAATTGTAATCTATCATTGCTAATAAATAACAAAAATTACAGTGCCTCATCTTACAGTGATAAATAACATTGCATACTAGACCTTTTACAAATGTGGTGGGGTGGGGTAGGGAGGATCAGAAGGTGTGTCAAAGAATTGCTGAGGGACAAATTGAATCCTTCTTCGTAGGCACTAAGGCCATTCTACAATGGTCAGTTCGTTTGGGTTAATGGCATAGCAGGGACAGTGTTCTTCCCCACAGGCAATTCTTCCAACAATATTTGCAACTGGTTTTCAAACATGAATTTATAGTGCCAAAACTCATCCCAAGCTTAAAGTACCTTTCACTTATATAAATTCATGTTCAAGAGTGCAGCAAAGCAACATAGCAACAGCATTTAATCATCCCCATGCCCAATCCCCGGCAGTTAGTGTGTTCCATTATGTTAGTACTTACTTTTGTTTTTACAATGCATTGGCCGAATTAATGATAAATTAGGAGCTTCCATAGAAGAGATCACGTTATTACTTCTCTGGTCCAAAATACCAGACCAAAGACTCGAACAGCTTAAGTTATCTTCATTTGAACGAATGGCCCGTAATACTACCGCGCGTTCACAATGTTTTCCTGGCTCGACACCGCCGCAAACACGTTCGAAGTTGCGTTCAAACACTACAAACAATACTCATAGGCATACATATCGTAGTTTGTCCACGTATGAACCCGGATATTTGAACCAGGTTTTGACCATAACCCACACTGTTTAATAGTTTGAGTAGAGACGAAAAAATGTGATTCTGCCTTGTCCCCAAAATACGTCCAAAATCGTTAATTTTTAAGTGGTTAATTGTGAAGGCTTGAAACTGCAACATCTGGAGAGAGGTAATGTGAGATTCTTCGTATCATCATAGAAATTTGCAGGTAACTTGCTGTTGTTATTGTTAAATGATGAGATAAATACTGGTTTTTATATCCGTTCATTATCCCTCAATAGCTTCGTTCTGAACTAGAGGGCCGTTCAATGATAATGTACTTGTTTAAGATAATGCGACCCTCTGGTTTCAGTTACGGAACTAAGTGCTATATACACAAGATCGAATCTGTGGTGAGTAATATAATCCTCAACCACAGACGATAGGTAATTGGATTGCGCTGTGGCCGTGTTACACGATCAATTACTCCCTATTTTAACCTGGTTGATGGAGCTTGTTTTCCCCTCTTCACAAGTAGCGTCATTATTACCAATCACGTAAACACAATTGTTAACTACTTTTCAAAACGTCACGAAGATTTTAAAAATGAAAGGTTCGAATTTGACAAAAAAGAAGTAAACTGGATCGTTTCACTTCAAGACATACTCCAGTGTTTTGTTGATAAACACGGGATAACACAAATGACCCTAGACATTTTAACATTCCCTGCTATTTGGAAATCATTACGCTTAGTTAAACTTCACAAATTGTTGGAAATATGGAAATGTTATCATCATAAAAGGCACATGAATTTGTAAATGGTTAATCGCCATTCAATTTTTATTAATTTACAATACAAAATGATTGTTAATAATAGATAAGAAAAATTATTTTTATATTCTGCGTAGGGTTTGATGAAACAGCCATTTTGGTTATAGCCATTGATTTACACTGATGCTCACTATCGGATCGAGTATCCCGGTACACCTTGGAAATATCATAGTCAAACCTGTAACTCGAGCCGATGGTTGGTAACTGTAACATTGTGAACTTCGGGATATGTGGCAATCACGAAAACTGAATTAGTCTTCCTTGTGTAAAACGGAGTTTGACTGACCCTTTACGTTCCCTTGATTTATTTATACATGTGAATTGATATCAACATTGCCCAGTGCCCGAACATGTTGAAAACTCTGTGAAAATATTGGCGTTTAATGGAGATTTAAGTCCAAGGTGGTATGTGTAATTTAGTTTCATGAACTTGTTAATAGTTCGCAATTGCAACCCTAAATATACGTGAGCAAATCAGACGCATTCTGTAACGTAATGACGTTTTTCGTTATGGACCGCTCTTTTTAGGTTTGCAGACGAGTGGACTTAAAAACTTGTAGCAGCAAATTTACTGAATTCACAATACAACTAAATACAATACTGACCCCAAGTTGTTGCTAAACCGTCCTTATAATACAAATCAATCAACAGTGATTTGCAAAAAAGGCTTAGAAATAAACAAATATACATCTACAATTTGCTTTCACATGTTATTAGGGCGCTAGTATTGCCCTTTGCACTGTTGTGGGAACTATACCATTTATATGTGAAAATTTCCCCCTGAATTTTGTATCTCAGAATTAATCATATGAAATAGTATGCACTATTATGATAAAACACCTTCTGAGGTAAGTGTGTGTGCCTTGTTTTACGCGCGAGGATTATATTAAACAATTTTTTAATAAACTCCGCAAACGTCGAATATTTGTGAAAACCTTTTTGCTTCGAGCTATTCATTTTACCTCATTGCACTGCTACCGGTTATTGTATACGGAGTGCTTCTACCGTGATGCGAGTAGGCCCAATTAAAAACTTCATCACGGTAGAAAGTTCCTTTTACTAATGTTTAACCATGCATTTGTGCATAAAACTAATGAATACTAAATTTTGAAATGTTTTTAGAGCACGATAAAAATTTGTAAAGTAAGGAAAGTAAACACGGTCACACGCGCAATTCAATTACTATCGTCTGTTGGTTGAGGATTATTATTACTCTCAACACAGTTCGATCTGTGTAAGTGCAGTAGTAGGCCTATACTGTAGTAGAAATAGCGCAAGCGCGTGAGCGAGTTATAAAACTCATTTCATTACCTGATATCCACTTGAGCACTGGCGTATCCCATAGTTAACGGTGCGAAAAGAATCAGAATAAACTTCCAGAAAACCACCCCATTTTTGCCTCTTTTCTGGTAGTTAATTGTAATCATAATCCCCGGTGAACAAACCTTCCACAGAAACCAATGTTATCAAGATAAAATGACCTCTTACACATGCTCTACTCCTACGAACACACAGCATATCATTCGAATGGCCTCAAGCCATCGTCTCTTATCATGATTATAAGATCTGGTCAGGGAGCTAGCGATCCGGCAACTGGTCATATGACCAATCAAATCACATGACACATTACTGGTTTTGGGCCGTTCTCCTTTCCACTTACGGTAGCCTGCCATTGACGTAAATAAAATACTGTAATGTCTGTTATGTTATATAGCTTTATTTCATTGGTCGGCAGCAAGAGAATTTATGTTTATTTTATTGATTCCTTTCGCCCAAAGAATATGAACGATTTAATCAAAGAAACGATCTAGTAGTAGTCTACGACATAGGCAAAAATTCCCAGCAAAAATACAAACAAATATTTTTTTAGCTGCTGGATAGATTTCACTGAAAAGAAAAATTTGTCAAAAAAGGGTCTTATATTTGCCAAATTGAATGAAATTTGTCATTCAAATGATTTTTTTTTATCATTCAAGAAAATAAAGATAAAACTGTTTAGAATGTTTAATTATCATTTTTTCATATTTCAGACACATGACAGATTAATGAAAAGAACCGATTTGTCATTATTTGTCATTTTTAGTACATGACAAATCACATGACAACTAATGACAAAAAAAAAAAATGCATTATTTAGGCCTATAATTTGTCATTTTATGGAAATGACTGATAAGGGGTTTGAATTTCCGTTAGGGCATAAGGGGGTCCTTCTTTATAGGGACCCGGGGGTTCTTATGGGAATTCGAAATTCGAAAGGGGGATGTGCGGCCCTTTTGGTATAGCCTAATGATCGGTCTTTTTTCTTGAAAATTGATGTATTAAAGGGTTGCACATTGCAAGTATATTTTCCAGTGGTCAATCAGGTATATGATGGTGCATGCATGCAAAACAAATGTGAAAAATAGTTCTGCCAAAATTGCTCAAAATACATTTTAACAGCTAGTTTTCTCTCAGCTTCTGGCTTCACCCCAAAACCTCCACCAAAGCATGTTTTGCACCAAGTCCAGCCTCCAGAGTCATGTTATTTTGTACCCCTTTTCTTCAAAATCCTCCCCTAATATAGGAACTATTCATAACTCACAAGATGTCAATATGTAAAGTTGATGGCAAGATATACATAGCTATAGACATCAGGCCTATTCTAAACACCGAACCCGCAGGGACACGGATATGTACGTAATCGGAAAAGAAATGCTGTTTATTCAGTTAATAACAGACCCTTCAATTGTTTATTTAGCTTTATTTCACGTACTCATTGTTGCTTCCATCTCATTTCCTCTGTGACGTTTTTTCAATGAATTGACCCCGAGTATTCTTTGTCGTCAGGAAGTTGAGTTTGCTAATAACTCTATTAGACGACGCTACCAGAATACAATATAAGTTTCACAACACAGCTGCCATCTATCACATTTAGGGGACATGGCGACGTGGAGACATTCTGGAGTTGGACAAACGCCTGACAGTGAAGTCCATGATGATGATATTTTCTTAATTCACACTGCTGATTCTAGCCCACGCCATACACAACAAGGATT
Organism: Ophioderma brevispina; assembly: GCA_023653785.1. Taxonomy (NCBI): domain Eukaryota; kingdom Metazoa; phylum Echinodermata; class Ophiuroidea; order Amphilepidida; family Ophiodermatidae; genus Ophioderma; species Ophioderma brevispina. The sequence continues at coordinate 21,064 of JAMKCH010087487.1, read as the reverse complement.
CTGTTTTAGGTAAGATTAAAGTGACGATTTTTGATGTTAATGCATTGTATATTTTAAACTCATTGTAAGGGCGCCACGTGAGATTCACCCGTATACACCTTTGGCTAATGGAATGTATCTTGAGAGTTTAAAAGATGTTTTTAAGTGGAAGCTAGTTGACGCGGTGGCTTTCCATTACATTATTTGATGATGTATAACAGAACACATAGTTGATGACATGACATCGATATTGGAATAAAGTTCACTATAAAAGAATATAGGCCTAAAACAAGGTATTAGCATCTTGTAAACGTTGGACAGCCGTTTATAGCTTATAAATAAAATGATTGAAAATAGGCTGCACACCTTATACATGTATAGGCCTACATCCGGCATGGGATTGATAATTAAATTCCTAATCCATTCATTAATCTTAATTATTCCCCAGACCGCTAATCTCAAAAATGAAGAACCACTAATTGCGAACTTTCAGCGGGTGATTTTCGGCGCATGAAAGTCAGCGTTCCTAATTCACTACTTTCAAATATTTTGATATTCTGAATGCGGAAGAGTTAAGAGTGAGGAAAGAAAGAAGAAGAAAAATGGATGTTCACAAATTCTTAAAGAACTGAGCACCTGAATGTGAGGGCCGATTGAAGTTGTAAATGTCTGTTAAACTGTTATACAGAATCAAGGTTTCAAGCGAAGTTTAAGTGTTAACAAAAATGAAACCATGGCAATGCCACAGCAATAGCTAGTTTTGATTATTTGAATAGAATCAACCCGAACGACCTCTCTGTCTTCCGTTTGTTAGTGTATGTGAGAATTTGCCACGCGAACAAACTTTTCGGTTTCGACACTATGCCTATACTAAATCGTAGGTTTGATAACGCAAAGTCCTGCGTTGTCATTTCTAGCGTGTATAGTTCTAAATTTCAAATATTAAAAACTAAAATATATTCGGGAATAGCATGTGAAACTTATTTCTTCGCTTGTGTTAGGCATAGCACTTTGGCTAGCCATAAGTGCCTGATTTTGTGATGCTGAATCTTCTCAAAGCACCAAAAGTTTACTAGGATACGAGGGTCGACCAAACTTGAAGCTTTTGTTTAATACTCATAATGTCGACCAGACGTCTTGCATTTGAAAAAAAAATCATCCGAGGTAGGTCGTCAAACTTTACTGAAAAAGTGAAGGGAAAGGGCGCGAGACCGGGTCGTCAAACTTTCAACAGATCTTTACAACGCGCTAAATACGTCAAGAGTACTGTGAATATGTAGCAACCTGGATGATCATCTCAGGTAAGAAACTACTCGCGTTGAATAATGAAACGACGACAAAAAGTCAGTGGCGTAACCAGAACCTTAGCAACAGGCGGTGGTAATCTCGAATAATCCGAAACAGCACTTAAAATACAATTAAAGTTTAGGGTTTAAATTATGACACAAAAAAGAGTCATTTTGTCTACCAAAATGGTTCATTTATTTTAGTCGGGCATATTTGACCCCGTGGAAGGTTCGTTATTCCGAAGGTTGTTATTATTCGAAGGTTCGATATTCCGAATCTCAAAAAGGGTTCGCTATTCCGAATCCTAAAAGGGTTCGCGCAATTCCGAATCTCAAATAAGGTTCGTTATTCCGAATATTGAAAAAAGTTCGGTATTCCGAAACCAAATACCGTGTTCGTTATTCCGAATTTCAAAAGAGGTTCGCTATTCCGAATTTATTTTTCACATTGGAGCAATGAATATGATGAATTATATGGATGCTTTGAAGTCGATGATGCCAAGAAAATAATCACCACTCTTTATTATGTGGTATCTTTTTATTTTCACATTTCGGAAAAAACAAACAAACAAACTAAGTTTTCTCTGTTTTGGTGGTGATGACACCAATCGAACTCGGCACATTTTATGTGGTACAATATGATTTTAGGTAAGCATGATAGATAGGTCTAACATCAAATTTTATTTGCAGATGACACGAATATTTTATTTTCCCACTCAGACCCGCTTAAACTTGAGGAAATAATTAACACTGAACTTAAACGGATATCTAACTGGTTTAAACAAAATAAACTTTCTCTAAACATAAAAAAGACTAATTATATGATTTTTAAAAATAAACATAGTAATAAACCTAAAATTGACATTAAAATACAAATTGACGATACTCCAATCCTTCAGGTTAATTGACACAACCAAATTCCTTGGCCTACTAATTGACTCTAATATTTCCTGGAATTCCCATACTCAGCATGTATCTAAAATAGTTTCCAAATTATATTGGTGTGATTCGTAAGGTGCGTCCTTATCTTCCCGAGCATTCTCTTAAGACTCTTTACAATTCTCTCATTCTTCCATATCTGTCATATGGTGCAATGATCTGGGCTGATCCTAACAACTCTAGTATTGAATTTGCCTTTCTTCTTCAAAAACGCGCCATCCGTACCTGTACTAATTTTCTCTGGCTTGCCCACACTGATCCTCTTTTCATCTCTTTTCTACTGTTAAAGTGCGCGACATCTACCAACTTGACCAGTATCACCACCATCTTCTTCCACCGGATCTTATCTCTGAAGACTTCTTCAACGTTGACACTCTTTCTCACAACTATGATACCAGGCATGCTAATGACCCCTTTAGGCCTTTATTACAATTTACACCGACCAACACTGTTCTTGCCAGTAATACCTCTCAATCTCAAGGTCCTAGGCTATGGATGCAATTGCCCTCTCAACTCCAGAATTCTCCCTCACTATCATCCTTCAAAGCAAGTTTAAAAAGTCTCTTGTCACGCTGTATGATGACTTACCTTCTTAATGTGTTTATCTTTCTTCTCCCTTCCCACTCTTCTCTCTATATCTCATCTTGATTTATCATTTCATTCTTAATACTCTTGTCAGACATCATGTTTGTCCTAGTTTGTCCTGTCCTGTATATTTCGTCTCGTCTCCCCACTCCCCCTTGGTCTTTCGTATTTAAGCATATCTCTAGTAACTTTTTCATTTTTTTACCCTTTTTGTTGCGACCTCACGCCTCGCGTTCAGCAGTGTCCTCGTCCCTTCACCATGTGTGCATTCCGAAATACTGCTTTGTAGTGTTTATCTGTAATACTATCACTTATATATGTCATTACCTTTGACAAATATGTTTTCATTTAACCATAGTTCCTAAGTATTACTTTATTATTTGTATTCAACCAATTAGTTCATCTTCGTACATAATCTATGGTTATCTATGCATTAAATTTTATCATCTGTTAATTTTGTATACATGTTTTTTGAAGAGACAAAATAAATAAATCTGAAAAATCATGGCCGCCATTTTCCATTTCTATCATAGCTTCGCAACCAGAAAAGTTGGAAATACAAATAAAAGTGTTAAAACATATGTTTTAAGGCACATTAAATAGTAAAGCCATTATTTTGATTGCGTTCAAGATGTGTAAATGTATGTTTTAAGGCACAAAGAACCCGATAATTGTCAAAAATGGCTTAAAATTTGTTCATAAAAAACATGCAAAAACAGAAAGTTTTCTGTTACAACAGTGCACTCCCTCATCGTCTGATGCTGAGTACTTTCCGACTTTCCGCTTAGGCCTAATATTTGCAACTGATCAGAGCAGAAATTCAAGTAACGCTTATTAAACGTTACGGAAAGTGTTTTGCCTTTTGAGTGGTCAACCATTAAAATACAATAGTAATTTTGTGCACAAGTTAATAATTTTGAAAAACGACGATTAAAGCTTCTGCTTTTAAACTGGCGATTCAAAATATTTAAACGCATTTTGATAAACGTTATATTTAAATACGGCGATTTCAAACCACACGACGCGTTTAGTTAAACAAGTTTTGGGAATACGGGCTTTAAACACTAAACACACCCAAGCTATAAAATTATAAATGTAAACATGTTTACTTTTAAGATCTGAACACCATACTTGAATGGTCTTTCAGTAAGATTGAATTACATTTAAAATTATGTTCAAAATCTCACGGATTTGAGGGATTATTTAGAATTTGGAGCTTTTTACAGTTCCAGTTCCTTTTTTATTTCAAGCAAAAAAAAATAATAAGTAAATAAAATAAAATAAAGAATTATATCTTCAAACATTGACACATTAAGGCTGAAATTATATCATTATTAATCGAGTTTTCGCAATATGGGTTTCGTAAGATTAATTTTTGCAGGTATGGAAATGCTCATCCGAAAATCAACTACGGTTATATACATGTACACCATGGCATCACTTATAAGATGAAATGACTTGATTTATTACAACTTTCATAAACTTTTGTAAAAGAATTCATCCAATTTTCCCACTTCAGAATTAAGATATCTTTATCATAAAGGTGGCAACATTCCAACAGACAACTCCAATCCAAAGTCTCTCCTCCCATAGCTCGGCGAAATTAAAAAGGTTTCTAATTCTGATTTCCATACACCTGCACGTTACCTCGCCGATATACGAAGTATATGGCGTAACTGAATATTGCATGATATCTTTTGTCTTCCTCTTTCAGATACTCAAGTTTGTTAGCTCGATATCCACTGCCTATCTTCATAGCGCTGATCTTGATAACAGTAGCGTGCGGTCTTACGGTTTGCCTTGTGTATGACTTGCCAGGATTCGAAGACCCAACACAGGTAAGCGAATGATTTAATGTCATAACGAAGCCACATCCAGAAGGGTTGAGTCCCAGTTATGAACCCTACTCACTCCAATTTTGCTATATATTCCGATAGCTTCCAATGCCGATATTATCGTATCTTTTATTCTGGAGATTAGTGATGCTTTACGAACCAGACTTGCTTTCCGAATTAAAAAAAAAAAAAAAAAAAAAAACGAACGGAAGCGATTGAGATCAAAAGCAAGAGAGCGAGAGAGAGAGAGAGAGAGAGAGAGAGACGAACGGAAGCGATTGAGATCAAAAGCAAGAGAGAGAGAGAGAGAGGGAGGCAAAGGGGGAGAGAGAGGAAATGTAAAACCAAAAAAATAAAGAATGTGAAAGCGAGCGAGCGAGAGGGAGGGAGGGAAAGGGGGAACAAGAGAACAAAAGAGGATAGAGGGAGAAAAGTGCCAATACGAAATTAGATAAGTGCGTGAGACTTATACGGCAAGTTAAAAAGCTGACTGCTAACTGCAGGTAATTGATCATTTTTTAAACCGATCCACACAGCAAAGTTCAAAAGACTGATCAGTCAGCTAGTCAGCAATCTAGCTATAGATCAGCTGACTGGCTTTTGGGTCTAAATCTTAAGACTGGGATAAGGGAAGGATCTTAACCCTCGTCCGGCTGAGCCTTTTTCGGCTAAAGGGGTGGGGTGGTTCAGGTTGCCACCCTCTCTGGAATTCAATATAAATCCCTTTATAAAAGCATGGTTTTGGTACCATTGGATAGCTATGACCCTCCTCGGTATCAATATACCTAGTGTGATGTCACAGTGATGTCATAAATGTCACAAAATAACAACAATCAAGAGTTTCTACATTTTCCAAGCAAATTAAAATTGTAATTAAATCGGTATAGTTCCAATGTGAAGCTACATGTATTTCCTCTCGAAATAAATGAGAAAAAGTACAAACGTTTGTAGGTATTTGCTTACAACAGCTTCATAATAATAAAAGTATTTTACATATTTACTGTGCGAAAGTACACTGTTAAAAATGTTCCTAATTTTACCAGACTTTACCTTTTAAATTACGGTAAACCACAATTATTCAATAATCTTCACGCTTTATTACCTATACCTAACATAAAATTATAATTTGGAAGTAAAAACATGTAAATAAACAGGTGCTAAAAATAATACTACACATTTTGAAAAAAGGTAGTATTTATACGCTGACCGTTATTATATTTTCCGTAATATTACGTTCTTTTGTAACTTACTTGTTTTTAATGTAAGAATGCGAACTATGAAAATCGTTTTACCTATAAAATGTGTTAAATAACGTCGTAAGTAACGTAATTTAAAAAAATGCAAAATCTTATTTTCCCTATCATTTTTAAAAATAGTGCAAAAAACTCTTGTCCTCCTTTTTGTATTATATTTAGATTAATTTGAAAAAAAAATATACACACACATATATATATATTTAATTTTAGCATCTGCTATCAGTAAAGTCATGTAGTGTAGTGGATAAGGTTTATGGCTTGTAATCTTAAGGCCCTGGTTCGAATCTATGTAAGGTACATGTATTAAGTTTGTTCATATGATGATTAAGTAATCGGTGACATTAAAATGTGTACATTACCATATAAAACAAAGTGTATAAACTGGTTTAAATCTTTATTTCTTCACGTTTTCCATTTGTTTATTGCCTTTTTTTCCAAAATTGTTTGCCTGGAAATATAGTTTTGTACCATCTGCAATGCAAGTTAACCTGGATGTTATAGGTCATAGGGCAACAATCCAATTAGTGTTGACCTTCTTTTACTCTTATTCTCCGTAAGTAAACATTTAACAAATCAAAACTCTACTTTTTAGGAGTCCTCTTCCCTCATAATCATTTTCAGTATTTAAATATAATCAGATTAACTTTTATGTTGACACCTGTACAAATTGAGATTGACCTTTTTTTACCATTTTTGCAATTTTAATCCTATAACTCCAAAACCAATGGTCGTAGGTGGTCCAAACCTACACATTTTTTGGAATCCTTATAGATGGACATATGGCGTACATTTCAAAAGGATTGGAGCATTTTACAAATTTGACCCCTGTGTAAACTTAAATTGGCCCCTATTGAAAAAGTGATACCAATGAGAGTACTACCTATCTAGCATTGATGTAGAGGGTCCATACTAACTACCAAAGGTGTTAAACTTTTTCTGTAGTGGGGGTAAACGAACTCCTTAAATAAGGCCCCTATGATATTCTGCTCCTCCTCTATACCCATCGCTGTGACGGGCTGCCCTCGGCTGAAACCCCGGTACGCCTGGTACTTCGCTAATGACTGGAAGGGACAACTTATAGAACCGTATTCAATAGCAGCCATGTTGGTGGACAAGATAGACCACAGTTTGGATAGAAGCATTCCATACTACAATACATTCACCTGTCCATGACCCTGTGCAATCGCTAAACCTGGATCGATTGACAGCTTAATGTATTTAGTCCTGCAATGTATTCTCTGTCCACCAACCTGTCCTGGTGGCTGACGTCATATGAATACGGTCTATAGTGGAGCGGGAACCAACTCCCCCTATCTTTGACGTGGGCTCTTGTAAACATTGATTTTTTTTTCAATTTTAAAGATTGGTTTTCAATTCAGATCATTTCTAATCCTTGTCCCTGTTTTAAAGATTGAAATTTCAACTTTTCTTTTAAGAGGGTATTGATTAGTGATCTAACCCTAAACCCTAATCCTAAAGCAAAAACCTTAGCCTTAAACCAAATCTGAAACCACATACCTTAACCGTAACTTAATAATGTTCCTTTAACTTTTTGACCAAGACATCATATCAATATTAAAGCCACTCTCAGCGATTTCTTAAAATTATTAACAAATCATGCCCCCTATTTGTCGTCAATTTTTATTTGCAATGTTGTACGGGAAATTGTTGTAAAGACCGCTGTAAGTGGCTAAGGTTAACACGCCGTATTTGTCAAGAAATTACGATTTATTTAGGGTTCTTTATGCATTGTTTACTAATAAAAGTGGGGATCCCGGCTTTTGTTAGTAAACAAAACAGTCGTAAATGGCATCTTAAGCCCGCTTTAAAGTGCTTTAGTATCTGTTTTTTTCACAAAGAACAGTAAAACAAGGTGTTGATATGACCTAACACCTAAGTGCTGATAGGTGGTGTGCTGAATGAAACGACATGATTCTAACGATTTCCTGATGGCAGCGGGTGGCAGCGTATTGATAATGGCCTTGTTCTTGTATTCTTAGGTAAAAAGCGCATTTTAAATCCGGTTATTATTATAAATTCGGGTTAATATCCCGGGGTTAATATATGTTTATTTCATTGCAGGGTTTTGAAGCTCGCGGTATAGAGATTACCAAACGCAAGAACACGTGGCGCCATCTTCGTACAGACGACAGACTGAATTTCAATCCTCAAGTTCCAGTTCCGGGGGACGGCGGGGATCCCGTAGGCTATTCATATACATCATGGTCGAGTTCAGATTCCGAAGTGAAGCCAGTCGAAGAAACGACTGGTAATCTAAACGAGACGTTTACACCAAAGAGAAGAAGCAGACGAGAAACGATCGACAACAAGCGTCGATTCTGCAGCTCTGAAGAATGTAAGATCCTTATCAGAACCGGATGAGAACTTGCTTGGCTTGGCATTAGAGAGGTTTAGATGTCACACTCGAGACGCGGCGTGTACATTGTCCCGGAATGTGGCTTTCTTTTGTTCATGGGTTGGTCGAACAAAAGAATTCCAGGTTTTGCGTACTATAGTATACACATGGTATATGTATGGCATTTAAACCTACCTATTGCCCAAAGCTGGAAAATTACCTCTTAATATTCCCTGCCAGAATTGTTCAGAGTTATTTGCCGTGCGCCGAGAGTGACGTGCGTGAACACAGAAGTGAATGTCCATTGGCTTGTTGAGTAGGTCGGCCTGCCCATTGGTTAATCGAACGTGAGGCTACCCATAGACTCCGCCCCTTTTATGCAGATATTACGGTGCACGCCTTGCCCACCTCTGAGCAATTCTGGCAGCAACTATAGATGTCTCGATGTTGATGTTAATACATATATAATAATATATAGCCTAAATTAAATTGGACTCGGAGACGAGTCCATTTTCTTGGCGAAGGCGAAATTTTATGATCTGTCACTGAATTAAGTCTCACCAAAGGGAAGAGCATATAGGTAGTTTGATGTCGGTTCTAAGGACTAAGCTATTTTGGGAATGGAGCAAATCTCTCACAGTGTCGTTCAAGTATTGAAACAAGAACAAAAAACTATGACAAAAACAAAGAAAAACGAAATAAAAATAGGTGCACCCATAAAAAAAAAAAAAAAAAAAACCAGTCGAAGAAACGACTGGTAATCTAAACGAGACGTTTACACCAAAGAGAAGAAGCAGACGAGAAACGATCGACAACAAGCGTCGATTCTGCAGCTCTGAAGAATGTAAGATCCTTATCAGAACCAGATGAGAACTTGCTTGGCTTGGCATTAGAGAGGCTTAGATGTCATACTCGAGACGGGTACCTTGTCCCGGAATGTGGCTTCTTTGTTCATGGGTTGGTCGAACAAAAGAATTCCAGTTTTGCGTCTTATAGTATATGTAGGATTGCATTTAAACCTGCCTATGCCCAAAGCCTGGAGAATTACCTCATATTTAATAATACTCTCTGCCAGAATTATTCAGAGTTATTTGCCGTGCGCCGAGAGTGACGTGCGTGAACACAGAAGTGAATGTCGATTGGCTTGTTGAGTAAGTCGGCCTGTCCATTGGTTAATCGCACGTGAGGCTACCCGTAGACTCCGTCCCTTTTATGCAGATATTACGGTGCACGCCTTGCCCACCTCTCAACAATTCTGGCAGCAACTATAGATGTCTCGATGTTGATGTTAATACATATATAATAATATATAGCCTAAATTAAATCGGATTCGGAGACGAGTCCATTTTCTTGGCGAGGGCGAAATTTTATGATCTGTCACATGAATTAAGTCTCACCAAAAGGAAGAGTATATATAGGTAGTTTAATGTCTGTTCTAAGGACTAAGCTATTTTGGGAATGGAGCAATCTCTCACATTGTCGTTCAAGTATTGAAACAAGAACAAAAAACTATGACAAAAACAAAGAAAAACGAAATAAAAATAGGTGCACCCATTTAAGACATAGAGGATGTCCAGGGTATCATATTAACATACGTTTTGTTTTGTTATTTCCATACAGTTGTAAACACCGTTCGAATGGTTTTCACGCCAGTTAAAGGGGATACACTCTTCACAATGGAGGCTATGAAGTCCATGTGTAATTTGCAGAAGAAAATACTCAATAGGTTTGCAACTGCTGAAGATCACCAAGACATCAAGGAACCCTACGACGAAACAGCACAGTGTGAACACACATGGTCCATACTCAATATAATTACCAACTTCAGTAACAAGACTTCTTGTGATGACATCACAGAAGATGATTTGCATGACCTAAGCCATCTCTTACAAGAATGCGCCTTTTATTATAAGATTGGTCTTTTATCAAACTCTTGTGACGAACTGTCTGACTGTCAGTTAAAGGTACCTGACAAATGCCTTGCAAACGATGTAGTTGGGACGATATTTCATTTTATGACACCAAAGAGCTTTGTGAATGAAGTAAAACAGGGAACATTAAAGCTCAAGTCAGCAATGATGTACTTGGATATTTACCAATGGGATGATCGATGGGACTTCTACATGGATGTTTTCGAAAAAAAGACGGTGAGCGACGGAAAAACGACAGTTTCGGCCATGAAATTTTTCATAAAATTTGACTTATTTGACAACTACTTAGAATCCGATGCTTTGTATCTTGCCTTGGGTACTAGCTTGGCAATTTTGATCATTGTCTTATACACGGGCTCCGTCTTTATTACTATCATGACAATCATTAACATGGGAATGTCGCTGATTGTCGCGTACTTCATTTACAGGGTTGTCTTTCAACTGTCTTTCGTCCCCTTCGTCAACATCCTTGCTGTTGTCCTCCTCATTGGCATCGGTGCTGATGATACCTTTGTCTTTATGGATATCTGGAACAAAGCCAAAGCAGATCTTCCTAATAAAGATCGTGCAACAATCTTGCATGAGACCTTACGCCACGCGGCTGTAACTATGTTCGTTACAAGTTTTACAACTGGTTCGGCTCTCTATACCAATATAATCAGCTCCATCACTGCCATCAAATGCTTCGCCGCTTTTTCAGGAACTGCTATCATGGCCAATTTTGTTTTACAATTACATGGCTGCCAGTAGTGGTGGTTATGGACGACTGGTGCAATGAACGTTGTTGCGGATGGCGTCAAATGATTTCAAAAGCAATCAAAAGTGTTTTGGCACCTCTATGTAAAGTGTCTGATAAATTGTTTGCAATGTATCTTCCTATGTTTGTTTTCAATCTACGATATATCTGGATTGCCGTGTTTGCACTTCTTGGAATTGGAGGTGCATATATAGTCTTTGTCTCGCCCAAATTGAAGCTCCCTAATCAAGCGGATTTCCAGATATTCTATTCAGATCATCCTCTGGAGAAGTATGACCAAGTGTACAAGAAGCAGTATGACTTTGAACAAGACCAAGTGGATTTACTACCATATATTGTTGTGTTCGGGGCAGTTCCTGAAGATGATCGAAGCACGTGGGATCCTGACTCCAAATCAAGTACAAATGTAACTTTACTCAAAAACTTTGATGTTAGCGAACCGAAATCTCAGGAGTGGTTGCTTAATTTCTGCAGTGATATGAAGAAGGTGTCCTTCGTCAGCAAGCATTATGAATCACACTGCTTCATTGATGTTGTCAAATCACACATGGAAAGACCATGTTCTGACGATTTTCCCTATTCCATGATCCCTGATACGTGTTGCAATCGAACTGATTTCCCTTATCCCAAATCGGATTTCCAGATTTGTACACCCATAGTGTGTAATATGCTTGAGGGGTGCTCAGGTTCGAGCGGAGAACCTTTTTATATCCCCTATGGACCACTCTATTCAGGATCAAATAATACAATTGCAGCTCTTTCTATTACAGCTACGAGTACATACAAAGATGGCCCAGATTACGATGAGATGCATGAGTTTTGGACTGCGGCGAATTCGTGGACTACTAATCAAATGACAAAGGCGCCACCAGGAATGCGCGGAGGATGGTTTATCACACGTGGCTGGTACCAAATAGAATTTTACGCTCTTCAGAGTGGCTTGGCAACCGGAGCTGCTGAGTCAATGGGGATATCTCTGTTGATTGCTGCTTTAGTTTTGTTTCTTACAACACGTAACTGCCTTATTTCTTTATACGCCATTTTCTCTGTATCAGGAACAGTCTTTGTGACCATTGGAGCCTTAGTTCTTCTCGGATGGCAATTAAACATAGTGGAATGCGTTATTCTCTCCATTGCCGTTGGCTTGTCTGTAGATTTTACCATACACTACGGCGTCGCCTATCGGATCGCGCCTGTGCAAGATAGAAAAGGCAGGAGTGAATTCGCGCTAAAGACACTCGGTTCGGCCATCACTGTCGCGGCTCTTTCGACGTTCTCTGCAGGTGCCATGATGATGCCGGCCTCAGTGCTTAGCTACTCCCAGCTTGGCGTCTTCATGATGCTAGTAATGTCCATAAGCTGGGCATACGCCAACTTCTTTTTCTTGTCGCTCTGTCGAATTCTGGGACCATCTAGGAATATTGGACAAATACCACTGCCAAATTGCACTCACTGTAACGACAATAGCACAATGATGAATTCAATAGACAATGACTATGCCCAGGACAGACCTGTCGAAGATGCAATATATTCACCATGTTCTGACAATCTTTTGGAACAAGTAGAGATGGACGCACCTGGTACAATGCAATTCAACTCATTGGTTGTGGGGCTTTAGAGTCTATGAAGTTAACGTGTGTGTGTTTTTGTACGATGATAATGCGCTGGCGCGTCGAAATAGTTTTGTTTTAAACATTTTATTTTAAAGATGGAATTTCAAGAACGATCTATTACTCTGGTATCTACCCAATTGGAGAGACATGAGGACATTTCCGAAAGAAGCGCGCCCAATTTTTTTCGAACCCGAGTTTTTTTTGTATATTTGGAATGCTTACCAATGTATTAGATAACACCTGAAGCTAAATCAAGAAAATCAAAGCATGCTTTTCTATGGGTAGATTACGATAGCAGGCAAGTTCAAAACAGTTTTTGGGTTTATCTTGTTTGACTGACCAATAAACCTTCGAAACGTTCTCGGTAGGTGTTCAACCACCGATCAAGTGCAAATTGAAAGAAATTCGTATCTTTAAAAAATCTCATCCTGTCCCTTTAAATACATTTAACGGTAATACATGTAATGTAGACACAACATACCCAATGGGATAATTTTTTACGGGCATGCTACCTGCTTTTTCACTAGACCTAGAAAGTGAATTTTTCAACTTCATTAACTTATTAAACAACGACAACAAGTGGTTTGCACATTTCCCAATGACAAAACTTAAGCGTTTCTTCTGCATGATCATCAGATTTGGAATCTTAAGTCTTAATCCTAATTTCCCTTAGTAGGTCTATAGAAACATTTGTCCAGCGGAAGACCTTGTACAAGAGTCTACACAAAATGGTTTGATTATTTCTAGGCAATACCCCGGGGGCACCTGTATTCAAAGGTGGATATGATGCGTGAACACGAAAACGCGTAAAAAGGGTATCTTTTTTCCATCAGACGATGTACGCCCGTACATTGATTAGGGTGTCAAAAACAGCAAAATGTGGAAAAAGGGTATGTTTTTTTTCTAAACCCTGAAATTGTGATGTACGTGTAATACTCAGATTAAGCCCAGAGAATAAAAAAGATCAAAAATATTGTAAAGCAAAGCAAATAATAAAGCTATATTAACGACACAATGCATTGCTTACTTGTTTGGGGTAACAAAAACTGACAAAAATACTTCTTTAGTGTAGCAAAAACAGACAAAAATACTTGTTTAGGGCATGTTTTTTAGTCGGTGGAAATACTTGTTTAGGGTGCATTTGGGAAGTCCATGTTCACGCATCATATCCACCTTTGAATACAAGTGGCCCCCAGGGGCAATACTGACCTGACTGATTCCAAATCTTGATGATGCAACTTTGTCATCCTTTAACATTTTGAGATCGAGAAGGGGGTAATTTCACAGGAGTAAAACTGGTAGATGTTTCATACCGGGTTAAAATGTTTATAGACAAGTTCTTCTGGTCATATGGATGCAAAAGATATAATTTGCTATATCCAGAGCAATTGATTTGAATACAGTAAGCTTAAAGTGGTTCAAGATCATCCAGGGGTAAAATTTTTAGAACACGCAGATTCTTCTCAAAACGGCCTCCAATTCTTCACGCTGTTGAAGAGTAATATCAAATATGACGTTATGCATTTTGTTTGAATTTTTGAGATGTTTGACTCTATGTTTTTGTTTGACTCTATGGAGATGAGCACTCGCTAGCCTCTACTAAATGCCTTTGAGCTAAAACATAAAGTAAATGTATATGTTTGTTGTACGCAGGACTACATGCAATAGGCAGCCACTCAAATTGGCAAGCGCCCCACATTGTAGGATTTAATACAATGCATACATCTGTGATTAAATTCCGTATATGTTAGAATCGAGCAGGTGGCCTATTATACTCTCGGTATTTGGCAGATTCGAAGTCAATCACCTGGTTACTGTTATGAATAATTTAATAATAATTACCCATGCTGTTAACCTGATATGTGGGTCCCTTATAGACAATGTGACATGTAACGACACTTTGGCAGACGTAGACATCGATAGAACTGGCAGAAAATCGGATTTTAGAGCCTGGGCTTTTCAAACTAAATTGTGGGATGCGCAGTCAGTAATGTCAGTATCTTCACCCCGAAGAGACCAGTCGTTAATCGGCTTACAAAATAACAACCCTGTAAACAAAATGTAGCATCGCATATACTTCTCGGTATGACCAACTTAGTCAGGAGGAATTATGGGCGCAGGGTGAAAATGGAGCACAGACTTTTTCTATCGATCCATATTACTTTATGAGGACCTAAGCCAATCATTTCTGGAGGGGGTGCAAAATTTCGCGTCAGTGTGCATTTTTCTAGAAATCCAATATGGCGCCACTACTCCTCAATTATAATACAATGACCATAATTTTATGCTCTATCAGGTTTTAAAGCACGGGAAATCTACTGGACGGGTTCTTGATGTGATTTGATCTCAACATTACCATCAAATCCAATATGGCCCCCCCGAATCCAAAATGACCCAAATATTGACATAACACCTCAGTTTTTGTGATAGAGGCATAATTCTGGGCTTCTATAATAACCCATTTGGAACTAATATCTGACTTTTCAAGTTTGTTAACATGCTTACCACAAATGACAGCCAATATGACTGCTTTTTAAGATCATTAAGCCTACCTATACATATTATATTCCATAAATATTGGCCGTCTTTGAATGTTAAGCATGTTGTTCAAAACAAGATAGCAGGTGCGAGTTTGTAATGTTCAAAGACACCTCTCTTACGTTAATTTTAAAACTTTAATCATAATTTTGGATGTTAATAACTAAAACACCGCAGAGTACGTAATTAATATCTCTAAACAAGAAGGTAAAAAGGGCAGCGATATTGGTCTCCATCTTAACACTTTTGCATGTTAACGAACAGAAATGCCAGATAAGGATGTCAAATTGTCAAGTACTTATCCCATGCTTACTTTACAATACCACCTTTAAAATAATAATTAGTTCAATTTAGCTACATTATAATCAGAAATATATAGGTTTTTAAAAGCTTTAAAGGCGACTATATTGGATGCCATCTTGAATTTAGTGGAAAATGCCGATTACATAGAAATGCCACTAAGGCTTTCTAGTATCTAATACTAATCTCATTGTGTAAAACCTAAAGCATACATTAGATACTAGAATCATTCTATACCCTGCAAAAATGTGGAGAAAACTTGACGTGTCCGGGTGTGTTCGAAACGCGTTCAATTGTACAGATTTTGTCCACCTGCAGAACCTTTTTTAGGTGATTAGGATGTATCTGTACACCTTTCTAAAAAAATGCCCAATCGAAAAAAAATGGTTAGCAGAAATTTCAAAATAAGTCATTCTTACTTGACATAATGTTAAGAACAAAGACCAGGCTTCCAATGGGTGTTTGTTTCATCTCTCTTTGCTTTTGTCAAATCCGAGATATAATCAATTTAGTACGATATCCAAAATCGATTTTGTGGCCACTTTTAGGCATGGTCAGAGTTGTTTCGCCCAGCTATCCCATGCTGTCTTAAAAAGCTCACAACAGAATTGCAACTTGACAAAAAGAACAAAACACAATTAAATTTAGTAAACAAAGGAAGTCTACTTATCGACACAAGTTTTAATTAATAGTCCACATAATCGTTCAATTATAAAAATCTTCTTTTATAAATAACAATACAATACAAATAATTTCATTGCACTAAGAAAATGGACTTGAATTTACTACCAAAGATTGGGATCTGTTAAATCATGCCAGAAGGGATGTAATTGCAACCAAAAAAACACCCAAAGCCAAAAATGGTTTACAATATTGCACTACTTTGTGCATTTACTAATTG
Source organism: Ophioderma brevispina (assembly GCA_023653785.1). Classification (NCBI taxonomy): domain Eukaryota; kingdom Metazoa; phylum Echinodermata; class Ophiuroidea; order Amphilepidida; family Ophiodermatidae; genus Ophioderma; species Ophioderma brevispina. Next base: position 4,788 of record JAMKCH010087487.1, on the reverse strand, counting down.
TTGAAGTCAAATAAAAATTTTGAATTTGGAAGCAAAGTATCAAGTGGTGATAGGAATTTGGCGTTTCATGATACTTCAGACATAGAAACTCTCTCCTCCATTTGCTTTCGCCGGTTGTACGCTCATGTTCCTCATCTGACACACAACATAATGTGGAATGTTATTCACTCTATATCTTACAGCCAAAACTAACTGGATCATAACTTCCACCATTGAAAAACGGGAAATTCTGATTTTCAACCCAATACTGTTTTGTTGGCCAATATAACCAATCTGTTATTACTTTTTGTAAAATGAAAAACCTTTAGTACCACCTAACCAAAATAATGTTGTCCACTTTCGGCCAGATTGATTATTTTGTAATGAGGGGCAAATAAAGTTCGGTCCACTTTGTGACTTCATACCAAAGGGGTTTTTCGAATTCAAACTTCAACTGTCAAATTCTGGAATATGTAAGTACTTCACATTCTTATATTTATTTCATAAGACTGGGTATGTTGTCATTACACAATGATGGTAATAAAAGTAACAACCAACTTTAACTTGTAATTAACAAATTTAGCTCACTAAGTATGGTTACGTGTGTGACATTAGTGGTTACGTGTGTGACTCTCCATTGACTTTATAACACAAAATTGATCCTTGTTAATGTGCACCAAAAATGAAGTTTTAATAAAATCTTGTGTATGTCCATATTCTCAACTATTTCAACAACTTTCATTACAATCCATCAGTAATACCTTGCAAGAGCAATGCTACTCCTAGTATTCAGATTTCCTGTGTTGAAATAGTGCAAGTCTGCTAAATTGGCAACACTTTCACCCCCAAACTTCAAAAGACACACGGAAATCAGTTTAAAACGCAGTCTTTATTAAAATTAAATTGTTTTGTTTGCTTGTTTCACTGATCCTATGCGTATTTTAACTGATAATAGAATTTAACACTGCTACCTCTCCTTCTTCAGTATGAACAGAAATTTATGTCCTTCAAATACTAAATGGTGAGTGCCGGTCACGTGTGTGAAGTAATTAGCACATCAATACCTTTTGAAAGAGGAAAGATCTAAACCATTTTATTTTGGTATAACGGAAGGCACTTAAACTGGCTTTTGACATGAAATATGAACTTATTGCGACATGGTTTTTCTAGTAATAAAACTTCTTGTATTTTGGTCACTGTGTGACATACCAAAGTCAAATTAAAATTTTCTGTTAATTACTTGTCTATTTTCCTCTAAATTTGTATTTTTCAACATAATTTTGAAGATTGAAGTCAATGCAATACTTTGGAGAAAGTATTGTTTAAACACAAATGAAAAGCTATTTAAATAAAACGAAAGAAAGCAAAATGTTGTAATAATCTCACTTTTATCCCAAAAATATTGAAGACGTCATTTATGCCAAATGAGGGGGTTTGGAGTTGAACATATGTTTAAAAATATCAGCAGGAAACTTGGAAGGAGATTTAATGTGATAATGTAAAAGAGAAATTTGCATACCATTAAAAAGGTTTACTTTTTTGAAGAATGGCCCCAATTATGTAACGGTTTTATGTTTTAGAGTTTCTTTATGAACGTTAATCCCTTTTTAAAGATTTCATATCTGTTACAACGGTCGTGAATACTTCTGTTTAACTAATCGTTCACGTTGTTCATCAACCGACAGTGGCACAAACTCGAGTTTGTGTTCCGCAGTAACAAATGAGTTATCTCTCGATTGAAATAAAGCAAATGAGATGAAAACAAAAAAATCGGAAAGCCTGGTCTTTTCCTTGAATGTGATATCAAAACAACTTACTCTGATGTTGAGATACTAATATTGAAAAAAAAATCGGTTTTTTTTTTTGGGATTGTACCATTTTTTTAGACAGGCTGTTAGTAGAATAGGTTACTGGAGGGAATTAAACTAATTAATGATTACCAAGCGAATATGTGGACTTTTGGCAGGCCCATTTTGAGTTTTGTGCAATGTAATGATCAAATTACTGTATTAACACTTACTCGTGCTAAAAAAAAACCCGGATTACCGCCAAGAAATGTGTCTCTATCAGAAATAATATAAGGAAGTATTTTGATGTGTTCTGGACATGGTAGCAGCCATATTAGCTTAGGTCAATAAAACTAAAAAAAAAAAAAGTGTGTTACGCCATTTCCATCCTTAAGGCTGTGTTAATTTTGGAACAGTTAGGATTTTAAGTCCTTTCTTGAAATTAAGGAATGATGTATCAGAACGGAGCTCAAATGGTAGCGAGTTCCACAGTGTGGGAGCAGTGAGAGAAAAAACTGCAGTTGAAGCAGATTTCAGACCTTTTGAAACAACAAAAACCAATTAAACGAAAAGAGCTTTCTGCACTCATTTTTTACGTGCACTTTATTCCGTCTTAGCAAAGCGGAATAAAACATGCAAACCAATGGGTAACAAAACTGGCCTGGCATTCAGGTCACCAATCTTTAACTATGTTTTAGCAGGGTGTCCTATATCGTCATTTAACAAAACACTGCGCAACTTTTTCACAGTCACGAAACAAGACAGAGTTGTGAATCGTATAGCCATAAATAACACATATTAAAGCACCAAATAAAATTTTAGGCCTGACGAATGTTTCCTATTGTTGATATGAACAAAAAATACAATCATATGGCCAACATGCCCACCATGTCACATATACCAGTTTGGGTACACAGTTATGATACCAAAGTTTTAGTTCCCAAAGATGTTGGAACATTTAGTTCGAAAATTTTGCCAAAGATGGTGTGAACAAATTGATATGACAAACCTGAAAAAAGTCATCATGATTTAAACCAAAACCATAAAAAGCCAAGTACCAGAGTTTGAAATATTTAAAAATAAAACATCTATTTTCATATTTATTTATCAGTTTTAGACACAAACGTGCCTTCCGTACCATTATTATGACACTAGAATGTATTGCCTATTTATTGTAAGGTGCCTTTTGCATTTTTGTATGTAATAGAAATATTTACGTGTTTCGCAGAAAGTATTTTTCAAATTGTACAAAAGGAGAGAAAGTGGAAATAAATAATGCTGAAGACAACAATCGGGGTGATAGAAACTGGATAGCTTAGAGTAGCATGGACTTAGGTCAAACATAATCGTTTACCACTCCCTACAGAAAAGGTTTGACAGCGCTCTGGTAGTTAGTAGTAGACCCTTATAGTCAACGCTAGGTAGGTAGTTCTCTGAGTCAAATTGTGTGGTGTCCCATTATCCAATGAGGGGCCAATTAAGTTTCCCAATGGGTCAAAACTTTTAAAATGCATATCAAATCCGTTGAGAATGTATTGCGAGTATATGTCAGAGTCTGAAGTGTCATAAGGATTCCAAAATGTATATTTGTACATCTATGACCCATTGCGTTGGGAGTTATAGGGTAAAATGGCTGTAAAGTGGTAAAAAAGCGTCAAATTTCTATTTGTACAATAGATTTGCAAGAATTTAAAATAATAAACTAGTGACGTTTTAAAAGTTTGACCCCGTACAAAGTTTGACCCTTTTTACCGTTTCAGTCATGTTTACACTCTACTCCAAAACCAATAGTCAAAAGTGGTACAAAAGCTATACATTTTATGGAATCCTTATGACTAGAAGGACAATATGACAGATGTTTCAAATGCTTGGAGGTAATGAAAAGATTTGACCCGTATAACCTGTAAAATTGCGCCTTATTGAAAAAGATTTCACACCATAAATAGATCTGGTATGGCACCCTCTGACGAAAAAAGTGTTTGGGAAAAAGGTAAAAAAAAGTGACGTCTAAGTTCAAATGAAAAATAGGAGAAAAACTGGAACTTCCTGGGCCATATTTGTTTTAGCAGACTTATTTTAAAAGTAAAAATCAGCAAAATATTCAAGACAAAAAGGTGTGTGAGGCTTACTTCTGAGTAATTACAGTACCGGTAATTTTACAACCCAATCCCAATAGGAATATGTTTGACTAGACGCCACAGTTACAGAGGGATCGGAACTCATCGTTGTCTTCATGCTTCAGTAGTTCGAAAACTCCGTGGTCAACTTATGGATTCGTCTTGCTGAATGGGATCAGCAGGGGTCTTAGCGAGGCTCCAATATATGGCATAATTAAAGAGCAACTGAGTCGCTTTAATGAGAAATTGAAGTTTAAATTAGGGCCATTTTATATAAAGACGCGAATGGCAAGATTTAATTTGGTGGTGTGAAACCTTAGGCGACTGGTGTAGGAACTAGCAAGAAGAAAGTTTGTGACCCCTGAGACCTTAGTACATTGAACTTGTTCTTGTCATCTGGTTCAAGACTATGTAGGCCAGTAGTATCGGCTCATATAGCATAATAGGTGGACCATTTTTGGTAACGAGCTGATTGTTTCAGTATAGGTGCTGAAACATGTGTATATCACTGACAAAAAGTCCCCGCACAAATCCCCTGGTGGCATTTGCAGATATACCAAGATGGCGACCAAAATGCCCATTTTTAAAATATTTTATATTAATTTATGGAAAATAAACTGTGCTTAAAAAACTACAAACATGAATCAAACATATTGTTTTTGAGTATGGGGGAATCTAGTTAAAAAACATAGCAAAGGAGTTTCAAAGCTGTCAAGTATTCAAAATTCAAAAAATGGCGTCACAAAATGACACCATTTTTATATTTGCAGAAAGGGTTGAACCGCAAGGTTCAGAAAAAAATGTTATTAATAGACTAAATATAGAACTTAAGTTAATGTAATCCAATAAATACCATTATTAATATATTGTATAGCTATTGAACATAATAGAAATTCAGCATATAG